>OY755214.1:14804399-14862068 GCA_963576765.1 Draba incana | reverse complement strand
ACAAAATAAAACACTTCTTCTATGGTTGGTAAGCGGCAAATCCAGCTGCCATTACTGATTTGACTTCCCATTCGATCATGGTGAGCTCGTCTTCTTCTTTTCTCTCTCTCTCTCTCTTTTCCATTTACTTTTGCTTTAAAACTCTCTCAATCATAAACATGAAGATTATCATCACAACATTCCATTCCTCATCATGAATAACTCCACTCTAGGTTTCTTTCTTCGTCTCTCATTCATACCACATTTTGACCTTTGCGTTATTTATCGGTATTCGTTGCACATTTCTCGGAAAAATCTTCAAAGAAACACGAAAATACGTGTTAGACTAAATGATTAGTGATTAGGATTTGTGTTAGGATAGGGGAATGATTCACAATTAGTCTATGTTAATCATCTTTGATTTTAAAATGTGGACTTGGTTTTTGCAGTGAAGAGGCAAGTTTCCTCAAAGGTAATGAAATGTTTTTACTTTAGCAAAGAAAAGCCTCAAGACTATGAAGCTAAAACGAGAAAGTTTGATTCCAATTCAGGATCGGAGTTTAATTCTGAAACAAGTACTACTACTTCCATCACTCCTCGTTACACGTCCTCCGGGAGACACATAGTAACAATCTCAGAGTCTTTGCCCTCGAAGATCTCAAAACCGCTACCAAGAATTTTACGCGGTCTTTGGTGATCGGTGAAGGTGGCATCGGTGGTGTGTTTCGTGGCGTGATTCAAACCCCAAGGATTCTCGTAAAAAAATTGATATTGCAGTTAAACAACTTAGTAGAAGAGGTCTACAGGTAAGCAAAACCTGTCCCTAAATAATTTTGAATAATAAAGTTTGGTTTGATATATTTTGAAGCATTTTCATTATCTAAGAACATAATTACATATTTATTAAAAGGGGCATAAAGAATGGGTTACAGAAGTAAATGTGTTGGGAGTAGTGGAGCATCCGAATCTGGTGAAGCTGGTCGGTTATTGCGCAGAGGATGATGAAAGAGGGATCCAAAGGCTACTTGTTTACGAATACGTACCAAATCGAAGCGTTCAAGACCATTTATCCAATCATTTTTGTTGAAATTAACATATATTCAGGTTCTGGTTTAGTCTTATTTAGAGAACCAGGAATTACGGTTTGAGTCAAACACGTGTGTGTGTGTGTCACGTGTGAGGAAAGACTCTAGGTGATTTTAGAGTTTTTTCAGTTAGATCATCTCTGATATTTATAGAAGAGAAAGTGTGTAGAACGGTAAGATTGTATTCACTGGTTTTCTCTCTTGAGCTCTCAATCTCTGTGAGTAGCTAAGAAGTTTTGATCTATAGTGAATTGTTGGGATTCCTGGCTCGATACGGTATCCATACCGGAACCGGTATCGAAAACAAACTATGTGTCGTCTTCTCTAATTTCTCTTGTTCTTTCTCTCTAAAATCGATCGATCTTCATTATCTTCGTTTAAGCTTGATTTGAGCTGAATCGAAGCTAGATTCAAGCTAATAGAAGGTAGTGGTATATGTCTAAAGCTGAACAAGTGGTATCAGAGCCACGGGTTGAAGATCTAATGTCGAATACGTGAGTCGAGGTGGAGAGGTTTGACGAAATGAGAGATTTCTCGTTATGGAAGATCCGAATGATGCCGCACTTTGGTATGCTTGGAGTGAAGGATATCTTAACGGATGAAAAGGTGGAGATGGAGATTCCGATGACAAAATCGGAGGAGAAAGCGGTTATGGTTGAAGGTGTGTCGGTGATAAAACCGGTAGCCACGACGATGACGAAGGTAGTCCCAGATCCTGCTAAGCTTGATAAATCTGATAAGGTTATGAATCTGATAATCCTGACTGTTACGTATCAAGTTTTGAGAAAGATTAGAAACTGTGAAACTGCTGCGTCTATGTGGTCTACTCTAGATAGATTATACATGGAAAGCTCTTTGCCTAATCAGATTTATCAGCAATTGAAATTTTACACATTCAAATCAGATGAATCTAAAACCGTTGATGCGAATGTGGATGAATTTCTGAAGATTGTGGCGGAATTAGGAAGTTTGAACGTTACAGTTTCTGAAGAGGTGCAGGCGACATTGTTCTTGAGCTCTCTATCAGCGAGCTATGATTAGAAGCAGACACTGAAGTATGGCAGGGATTCTCTTACTCTTAATGAGGTAATTTCTTCTGCAAAATCAAAAGAAAGAGAACTAGTTGAGAGTGGAACCAATAACAGGGGAGCTAGTGCTAGTCTCTTTATAAGTAGCAGAGGAAGGACGTGTAATAAAGATCAGAATGACTCAGGAGGTAGAAGTAGGAGTAAATCAAGACCTAAAAGGAAAGTTACATGCGTGTATTGTAACAAGGAAGGTCATCTTAAGAAGGATTGCTTTATCAGAAAAAAGAAACTTGGTATTGAGAATTCCGGTGAAGCAGCGGTTATCGTGGAGAATTTGATTGACTCTGAAGCTTTGAGTATGTCTGATTTGAAGCCTAGTGAAGTGTGGGTATTGGATTCTGGATGTACATCTCATATGACCTCTAGGAAAGATTGGTTTGACACTTTTGATGAGGTTAGAAGTCAGATACTGTTGGGAGATGATCATGTAGTTGAATCCTTGGGAACTGGTACTATAAAGCTTGATACACATGGAGGGACAATTAAGATGTTGAGGAATGTGAAGTTTGTACCTGATCTAAGGAGGAATCTCATATCAACAGGTACTCTAGATGCTCGGAAGTATGTACATGAAGGTGGAAATGGCATTATCAAGTTTTATATGAATGGGAAGTTTTCACTAAAGGCAGAACTGAAGAATGGTCTCTATCACATTGATGCTGATGTGGTGACAAATGAGAACTGTTTCACAGTCTCAAAGAAGGATGATACTACACTTTGGCATAGTAGATTGGGGCATATGAGTATGAAGAACTTGGGAATTCTGGTTACAAAAGGAATTCTGGAAAAGAAGAGTATTAGTTCTCTGGAGTTTTGTGAAAGCTGCGTTTTGGAAAATGCAAAGAAAGTAAGCTTTAATGTGGGAAAACATAACACTGAGCAGCTGTTGGGTTATGTTCATGCCGACCTCTGGGGTTCTCCTAATGTACAGCCATCAATCTCAAGATGTCAATATTTCTTGTCAATAATTGATGATTACTTAAGAAAGGTACGACTATACTTTCTTAAGACTAAGGATGAAGCTTTTGCAAGGTTTTGTGAATGGAAAACTTTGGTAGAAAATCAAGTTGATAAGAAGGTTAAGTGTTTGAGAACTGATAACGGATTGGAGTTTTGCAATGCTAGTTTTGATTCATTCTGCAGAGTTAATGGTATAGAAAGACACAGGACGTGTACACATACCCCTCAGCAAAACGGAGTTGCTGAGAGAATGAACATAACAGTAATGGAGAAAGTGAGGTGTATGCTAAACGAATCTGGTCTAGAAGAAAGATTCTGGGCTGAAGCTGCACACACTGCTGCTTATCTTATTAATAGGACACCATCTTCAGCCATAGATAATTGTATTCCAGAGGAGTTATGGCTTGGAAAGCAACCTGGTTACAAACATTTGAGGAGATTTGGTTTTGTGGTGTATGTCCATACGGATCAAGGGAAGCTGAAGCGCAGAGCTTTGAAGGGGGTGTTTCTTGGTTATCCTCCTGGTACTAAGGGATATAAGATATGGTTAATAGAAGAGAAGAAGTTTGTGATAAGTAGAAATGCAGTATTTCAAGAGGATTTAGTCTACAAAGATGTTAAAAGTCAAAAGTCTAAAGAAGATGGGATAGAGAATTCTGGAAAGGCTGAAGGTAGACAAGTTCTTGTAGACATAACTAAGAAGGTAGAGCAAGGGAGGACAGGTGATAAAGATGAAGGTGGAGCAAACAAAAGAGATGTGATTGTAGTTTCAGATTCGGATAATGAAGAAGAAACTGAAACTGCATCAGTTCCTAAAGCTATTCAAGAATCACCTGTACAAGATTCTTTAAGGAATTTTCAGCTTGTAAGAGACAGAAAAAGGCCTATCATAGTGAAGCCTAAGAGGTTTACTGATGAAAATGAGTTTGCTTTTGCTCTCTTTATTTCTGAACTGATTGAGAATGATGAGCCGAGTAGTTACTCAGAAACTATGGAAAGTGGAAGTAAAGATAAATGGATAGTAGCGTCTAATGAAGAGATGGGCTCATTGTTGAAGAGTGGCACTTGGGATCTAGTGGATAAACCACCAGGAAGGAAGATAATTGGAAACAAGTGGGTGTCCAGGATTAAATCTGGAATAGAAGAGGGAAGGCACAAAGCAAGACTTGTGGCTAAAGGGTATAGTCAAGTGGAGGGAATAGACTATCAAGAGGTATTTTCTCCTGTAGTTAAACATACCTCTATAAGAACTCTATTGTCTGTGGTTGTGAATCAAGATTTAGAGCTAGAACAGTTGGTCGTTAAAACGGCTTTCCTCCATGGTGAACTAGAAGAAGAGTTGTATATGAAGCAGCCTGAAGGTTACGTAGTTAAGGGAAGTGAGGATAAGGTGTGTAGGCTAAAGAAGGCTTTTTACGGTTTAAAACAGTCTCCACGCCAATGGAATAAAAGGTTTGATCAGTTCATGCTAGCTCAAGGTTTTCTAAGAAGTGAGCATGATCAATGTGCTTACATTAGAAAGGAAAATGGAGAAAGTTATCAATATCTGTTATTATATGTTGATGACATGTTGGTGGCAGCTAAGAATGTGAAGGAGATTAAGAGTTTAAAGGAGATGCTGAGTTATGAGTTTGATATGAAAGATTTAGGACCAGCAAGGAAGATTCTGGGTATGGAGATTGTTAGGGACAGAGAGAAAGGGATCCTTACTCTGTCTCAGGTGGAGTATTTGAAGAAAGTCATTCATACATTGAGAATGGATGATGCTAGGAGTGTAAACACACCTATTGGAGCTCATTTTATATTGGTTGCGGTGAAGGATGAGTCTGAGTGCATAAATACAGATACTAATCTATATTCTAGTGCAGTAGGTAGCATAATGTATGCTATGATGGGATCACGACCTGATTTGGCTTATGATATTGGAATTGTGAGTAGATACATGAGCAAATCAGGTCATATACATTGGGAGGCCGTGAAATGGTTATTGAGGTACATTAAAGGAGCTTTGAACTTGTGTCTGACATACACAAGAGAAGATAAATTGATACTTCAAGGATATTGTGATTCGGATTATGCAGCTGATGTGGATGGAAGAAGATCGATTTCAGGATATGTTTTCACTGTTGGAGGAAACACAGTGAGCTGGAAATCAAGTTTACAAGGAGTGGTTGCTCTATCTACTACGGAGGCAGAATATTTGTCTCTTACCGAGGCAGTAAAAGAAGGAATATGGTTGAGGTTTACTAGATAAGTTTGGTTTTAAGCAAGAAACAATCTCTATTTGGTGTGATTCTCAAAGTGCCATATGTCTGGCTAAAAACAATGTGTATCATGGACGCACAAAGCACATGGCTACAAAGTTTAACTTTGTTAGGGACTGGGTGAATTCTGGAGATATTGAAGTTCTGAAGATAGCAACCTCAAGAAATCCAGCTGATATTCTCATCAAGGTAGTCCAGGTTGATAAGTTCAATGAAGCTTTGGACTTATTGAAGATTCTCAAGTGTTAGAGCACTGGAGACGGTTTCAGGAATCAAGGAAAAGAAGGTACATCAATTCACAAAGGTAAACCTGAAATTATGTTAAGGTGGAGTTTGTTGAAATTAACATATATTCAGGTTCTGGTTTAGTCTCATTTAGAGAACCAGGAATTACAATTTGAGTCAAACACATGTGTGTGTCACGTGTGAGGAAAGACTCTAGGTGATTTAGAGTTTTTGCAGTTAGATCATCTCTGATATTTATAGAAGAGAAAGTGTGTAGAACGGTGAGATTGTATTCACTGGTTTTCTCTCTTGAGCTCTCAATCTCTGTGAGTAGCTAAGAAGTTTTGATCTATAGTGAATTGCTGGGATTCCTGGCTCGATATGGTATCCATACCGGAACCGGTATCAAAAACAAACTCTGTGTTGTCTTCTCTAATTTCTCTTGTTTTTTCTCTATAAAATCGATCGATCTTCATTATCTTCGTTTAAGCTTGATTTGAGCTGAATCGAAGCTAGATTCAAGCTAATAGAAGGTAGTGTATATGTCTAAAGCTCAACAGTTTTATAGTCACTCCTCTCCCTTGGTCTACAAGAATGAAGATTGCTCATGACACGGCTCGTGGACTCGCTTATCTTCATCAAAGCATGGAGTTTCATGTCTCTTCTATAATCCATGATCACAAATACAACTTTGAAACTTTTTATTATATGTTATTGAAATGTATTTATATTTCTTTTATGTAGATTATCTTTAGAGATTTCAAATCTCCCAACATTCTTCTTGATGAGAATTGGAATGCTAAGCTCTCTGATTTCGGACTCGCTCGAATGGGTCCTTCTGATAGAATCACTCACGTCTCCACCGCGGTACGACTTATTATGACTCGATTAATTGTTTGTGTTTAAATTTATAGTGTGCTAATGGCTGCAACAATTAAAGTTTTGATGTTTTAATGTGAATCCATAGGTTGTAGGGACCATTGGTTATGCAGCACCGGAATACATCCAAATCGGACACCTCACGGCTAAGAGCGACGTGTGGAGCTACAGAATCTTTCTATATGAGCTCATTACAGGGAGAAGACTATTCGACCGGAACCGTCCGAGAAACGAACAGAACATCTTAGAGTGGATCAGACCACATTTATCTGACATCAAGAAGTTCAAGATGATCATCGTCCCAAGGCTCGAGGGAAACTACTACCTAAAATCGGCATTGAAGCTAGCGGCAGTTGCAAACCGTTGTTTGATGGTGAAGGCGAAGTCGAGGCCAACAATGAGTGAAGTTTCAGAGATGTTGGAAAGGATAGTTGAGACATCAGATGATGCGCGTCATGGACTGCCATTGATGAAGAGCTTGACACCAAATGATGCGCTTGAAGCGTCAAGGAGGGAGAGAGTTAAGAGAATATTTTTTGAACTTTGGATTGGAGTAAATGGATGTCCTAATTTGCCTAATTGGTCTCCTAAACTTGTTACTTGATTTTGAGATAACAAACAACTCAGCGTTTGTGTTTATGCAAATATTATTTATAACTCGTCCCTAAACCCTTTTCAGTAGGACAATTTTTGTGGAAACTTACCGAAGTGTGCAATTAACTTATTAATTTGTATTCGCACATTAGGCATTAGCTACTTCTGTTTATTAATTTCTAAAACTATTAGCTCTAATTGGTAACATTTTAAGTGTTTTTGTTTTGTCAATGGTCCACAGAGAAAGAAATTCGTCAAGCTGTAGAATGATCTTACCGTTTCATATTACAATCCGTTAACGTTTTAAATGGTAAAAATATTTCTATGGACATCAACACTAGTTGAAATTTTGGTCTAGGATCACCGCGGTTATCAAATTCATTGACCTCTTTGCTGTGAAATTGCATTGAACATTCTCAATGAAGTCAACATTTTTCTCTCACTATATAAGAGGCACAGGTAAAACATACAACAATTCTGAACACAAAGAATTTGCTGGTTCATTTGCAGATAAAAGAAAAACTGTCACACACCTCTTTCTTCTTCACTGTAGGAGGAAGCACAGCAATTGGATCTTCGAATTTCGGCAGTTCTGGTGGGGAAACTTTAACATCCTGAAGCTCCTTATCTTGGGGAACATATTTTCTAAACTTCATTACTAAACACCAAATTGAAGACAAATTGAAGAAAATCCATAAGTAGTAATCACATGACAAAAAGAACGGATTCGAGCATAAACAATCGAGACATGAAACAAATCTCCAAAGAAAATTACACACAAGAATGCAATTTGAAATGTAAAAGCTGTTTAGGCAATGGATGCTTAATGAACACCATTATTGATTTTCTCACATATGGTATATGGATAATCAAAGAGAATCAAAGCACTAAGGAAACTCCTAGTTCTACGTTAACCACGTCACAACAAGAACAGCTTCCTCAAACACCAATCACACAATTCATATCGATTAAACCCCAAAAAAAACCGAAAATCATTGAATTGAGGAGAGAATTAGGAAAAATCGACGAGAAAACGTCGAAAACCGTACCTTAGCTTCGACCTACACAGAGAAAGAAATCTCAGGAAAATGGGTTCAAAAACTATTAGGAAAAAGAAAAGAAAAAAAGTGTTGGTGTTATTCCCTGGTTGGTCTGTTGAAGAAAATTATGGTTTCTCTGAGCTTGGTAAGATTTGGGTTTTATGGCATCCTAGCATAAAAGTTTTGGTGTTAGCTAAATCTTTGCAGATGGTGACTTGCCTGGTAGAATGGCCAGAGTCTAGAAAAAAGATGGTAATCTCTATTGTCTACACTTCCAACTGTTCTGAGGAAAGGAAGCTTCTATGGTCTGATTTGGTGACCCGTTCAAATGATCAACCAGTGATGAATATGCCTTGGCTGGTTCTAGGAGACTTTAACCAAATCCTATCACCAGCAGAGCACTCTAGCCCTACCACGCTGAATGTCAACAGGAGAATAAGGAACTTTAGAGAATGTCTGCTTGATGCGGATCTCTCTGATCTAAATTATAGAGGTAACACTTTTACTTGGTGGAACAAGAGCACAAGTAGACCGGTGGCTAAAAAGCTTGATCGTATACTTGTCAATGAGAATTGGAAGGATGGTTTCCCAGCTGTTGTGGCTACCTTTGGCAGCCCGAACTTCTCAGATCATGCATCACTCTCGGTGGTATTGGATCCCATGGTTAGTAAATTAAGAAAGCCTTTCAAATTTTACAATTTTCTTCTCAAGAACGAGAACAACCTGCCAATGATTGGAACTCTTTGGTATTCTTTTAATATAGTTGGTTCAGCTATGTTTAGATTATCTCAGAAGCTAAGGAGATTGAAAAACCCAATTCGTGAGTTTAGTAAGGATAACTACTCCCAGTTGGAAAAAAGAGTGGCTACCGCGCATGAGTTGTTGATGCTACTATCCAACCCTAATCCTTTCAATGCTGCAATTGTTGTTGATGCTCAGGACAAATGGTCAAAGTTAGCTTAAGCGGAGGAATCTTTCTTCCATCAGAGAACAAGTGTGAATTGGCTGGGGTTAGGTGACAGTAATACGGCCTATTTTCATCGCATGGTAAATACTAGAAACTCGAGTAATCTCATTCACTATTTGGTTGACACGAATGGATCACGGCTCGAATCACAAAAGCAGATTCAAGATCATTGTGTTGCCTACTTCTCTGGGTTACTAGGTGGTAGTTCCGATCCTCCACTATTTTAGCAAAGCGACTTAGATTTGATCTTACCGTTTAAATGCTCAGTGGACCATAAGATTCCTTTGACTAAGCAGTTCACCAATGAGGAGATTAGAGACGATTTTTTCAATTTGCCTAGAAATAAAACTTGTGGGCCTGATGGATTTTCTTCAGAGTTGTCCACTTCTTGTTGGTCAGTCGTGGGGGCAGAGGCAATCAAAGAGTTCTTCGGCTCAGGAAAGATTTTGAAGCAATGGAATGCAACAAATCTAGTTCTGATCCCAAAGATTCCTAATGCCTCTTCAACATCATATTTCAGGCCTATCTCTTGCCTAAACACTGTCTACAAGGTTATTTCCAAGCTTCTTACTGCTAGACTGAAGGAGGTTCTGCCTCAGGTAATTTCTCTTACTCAAACAGCTTTTATGCCTGGTCGTTTACTTGCAGAAAATGTGCTTCTGGCCACTGACCTAGTCCAAGGCTAATATTTGAAGAGAGGTGAGCCTAAAGCTATGTTGAAAGTAGACTTGCGAAAGGCTTTTGATTCCATTATGTGGGATTTCATCATTGGAACTCTCAAAGCCATCAACTTGCATGAAGTGTTTATTAACTGGATTTCGGAGTGTATCACTACGGCTTCTTTCTCGGTCACAGTCAATGGTTCCACTGGTGGTTTCTTCAGAAGTCGTAAAGGCTCAAGGCAGGGAGACCCCTTGTCACCTTATCTATTTGTGCTTGCCATGGAGGTTTTATCGCAGCTGTTACTATCAAGATACACGTCTGGCTATATATCCTTATCTCTCACCTCATGTTTGCTAACGATGTCTTGGTCTTTTTTGACGGTTCAAGCTCTTCCCTTCATGGGATATCCGAATGCCTTGAAGATTTTGCATCTTGGTCTGGTTTGCGGATGAATACAAGCAAAACAGAACTGTTTACTTCAGGTTTGGACCCTAGAGAATCTAATGTAATGGCTACCTATGGGTTTACACAGGGGTCCCTTCCAATCTGATACCTTGGGTTGCCTCTGATGTCCAGGAAGCTCAAGATCTCTGAGTATGAACCTCTGATTGGGAAGCTTACAGATAAATTCAGGTCGTGGGCTAGCAAGACTCTATCATTTCCAGGAAGCTTACAGCTTTTAGTTTCAATTATATCCGGAGTGGTTAATTTCTGGCTGTCTGTGTTTGTGCTGCTTAATGGATGCATCAAGCGAATTGAATCTCTCTGCTCTCGTTTCCTCTGGTCCGGTAATAGTGATAGATCTAGGGGTGCAAAGGTTGTGTGGAAAATAGTGTGTCTTCCAAAGGAAGAAGGTGGTCTTGGTTTAAGAAGGCTATCGGTTTGGAATAGAGCCTTATGTCTCTGGTACGTATGGCTGTTGTTTTCCACATTTGAGTCTCTTTGGGTGGCTTGGCAAAGGTTGAATAATCTGAAGACTAAGAGTTTTTGGGAGATAAAAAAAAGAACTACGGACTCTTGGACTTGGAGACAACTCCTTAAACTCAGGCGGTTAGCCACAAGGTTCACCAAAGCAGTGCTAGGCGATGGTAAAGTAATTAGTTTCTGGTTTGACTCTTGGACTCCCTTTGGCCAGCTAATCTCTTACCTAGGTGACGCAGGCCCAAGACAACTGAGAATTCCATTAAATGCTAAGGTATCTCAGGCAGCAAATAATGGAGTTTGGAGGTTGGCTTCCCCAAGATCGGATCAGGCTCTCAATGTTCATATCCACCAAACAACCACCGCACCGCCCTCGCGAGATGCCCCTTGTGATTCATTCGAATGGGATACGGATGGATCACCCACTAGAACCTATTTTGCAGCAAGAACATGGGAAGCATTAAGGACTAGGTTTGAAGTTAAAGACTGGGCAACATTGATTTGGTTTAAAGGTTATATTCCGAAGCACTCTTTCAATATGTGGGTTACAAACTATGACAGATTACCAACTCGGATGAGACTCATTTCATGGGGAATGAACGTGCCACGTGAGTGTTGTCTATGTTTTACTCTAGATGAAACAAGGGATCATCTTCTCCTGCATTGTGAGTTTAGTATGCAGGTCTGGAAGCTTGTGCTGCGTGTCCTAAACCCTCCTAGCAGGTTCTTTGGATCATGGTCAGAATTACTGTCTTGGATCAAGATCGATTCACCAGTGGCCCCATCTCTCCTCAGGAATATGGCGGTCCAGGCTACTGTGTTCCATTTATGGAAACAACGCAACAATGTACTTCATAACCAAATCGTTCTTCCTCCTAGTTTTGTCTTCAAAGGTATAGAGAGGGAAGTAAGAAACTCTATCTCGGCTAGGCGGCACAGGAAACTTTTCAAGGATCTCATGCAAATTTGGCTCTGATGAAACCATTTGTTTTCTTATAGGTTTTACCTAGGGGTGTCAAAATGGGTAACCCGACCCAACCCTACCCAAAACCGCATGGGTTCGAGATTTTCGTGGGCGGGTTTAATCCAACCCATTTATTATATGGGTAGAATTTTCATACCCAAGCCCATTTATATGAAACCCGTTGGCTTAATGGGTTAAATGGGTACCCATATATATATCGAATCACACAATAAACTTATAAAAACCCAACACATAATTCATAAATTATTATAAATCCAACAAAAGTTTTTGACTTAAACAAGAAAGAAACCATAAAACCAATAATATAGAAAAACCATAAAATCAATGTATCTTAAAATAAACTAGTAAAATCATAAAACCAATAAAACAGAGGTAGAGAACGGCTCCTATTTGTATAAGTATTAGAAAACCCTAATTTTTGTTTACGTAAGAAAACCGGAAAACCCTAGGCTAATTTATATAAATCTATTAAAAGAATATATATATATATATATATTATTTTAGTTTTTGTGCTTAACCCATGGGTAACCCATAATCCTAATGGGTTTACCCATTAAACCTGTGAACCCAATAGGGTAACCCAACGAAACCCATTTATTTATATGGGTAAAAAAATATAACTCTTACCCACTAAAACTATGGGTGGGTTCGGATAACCCATGGGTAATAATCCATTTTGACACCCCTAGTTTTACCCAAAACTAAACCTTATATTACCTTGCTTTTTCCTTTTTTTTTGCCAAGGTAGTATATAATCTAGATTTTCCAGATTGTAAATCAAACTTTCATAATATATGATATTTACAGTTTAGCAAAAAAAAAAGAAAAAAAACGCGACGGTTTAAGTTTCACACTAATGGGCCAGTCATTCAATTAGGCCCATTAAGTAGCAAACCCAAACCAAAACTCAGCGTTTTACATAGTCACGAATTCTGCTAAAAACCCTAGTTATTTATCTCCCCAACCGCCGTCAATGTAAATTGACATAAATACCCTTTGTAAAACTCAGCGTTTTACATTGGTAAAAACCCTAGTTATTGGGTTGTCTCCGTCTTCTTCTCCTCTAATATCTCCTCCCTTTTCGCTCTTCGCAGCTTATTACTTTGACATTCTAAATATGCGTGTACTCGTCGAGACTCCCCAAGGGTTTGCCATTTTTAGAGTGCTTAATGAAGCAATCCTGGCTAACGTTCGGGTAATTCTCTTAATCATTTCTAGGTTTTGTTCTAGTATGGTGTAATTTGTTGTTCTAACAGTAAAATCGTTTGCAGGATTTGCATGAAGAGTTTTCAACCCCCGATTTAGCTCGAACAGTGAGTTTTTTTCTTCTCTCTTTCTATCTACTCTAGGTTATGAATGCTTATCTTGTATTGGTGCATCAGATGGTTCAGCTGGTAGCGTTTAAAAGGTTTGACAACACATCTGAAGCTCTTAGTGAAGCGTGTGATATTGAGCAGGCAGTTCTAAGCCAATCTCTCCGTGACTTCCTAACAACTCACCTTATACATGGTGAAATCTTAGCTGTTGCTGATCCGAGGCTCGGAATTGCGATCCAGGAGACGCTGGTTTGTACTTTGCTTTTAGTCTCCATGACTCGATTCTTTTTTCTCTGGGTTTCATGAAAGTTTTGTCTGTTACAGATGATTGTCTGTGAATACGACGAAAATGGGGCTGTTTCGGAGCTTCTAAGAGGAATTAGAAGCCAGCTACCGGATCTCATATCTGATTTGGGTCCTATAAATTTATCTCACATGACTTTGGGTTTATCCCATACTCTAGCTAGACACAAGTTACAGTTTGACCCTGACAGGGTACTACTTTTTGTGTGTGTATTATCTCCTAGAACTTGTGTGTATCTATTGAATTACTAATTAGATTTTTTTGTTAGGCGGATACACTGATAGCCCCAGCTATTGCTTTACTCGATGAACTGGACAAACAGCTGAACATTTACGCCCTTCGGATTAAAGAGTGGTACGGTTGGCATTTCCCTGAGCTCTCCAAGATTGTATCAGACAATGTCAAATACGCCAAGTCTGCTAGGCTGATGGGTGATCGGGTTAGGCGCCTTGCGGCTGGGCCGTTAGACTTGTTAGACTTCTCAGAAGTACGTAATTCCCTTTTCTCGAACAATTCCAAAAAACCTCTGTTGAATGTTTACCCTCATGACCGCATTTTCTTCTTTTTCTTGTAGTTTTTATCAGGTGATGAAGAGACGGACTTGAAGGATGCTGCTGCTGTTTCGATGGGAACAGAAATCACTGAATTCGACGAATTGAGAATTCGAGAACTCTGTGACGAGTTCATATCCCTCTCTGAAGAGAGAACGCAGAAATTTGACCGCCTTCAAACCAGAATGGACTCTGCTGCACCAAATCTGACTGCGTTGGTCGGTCCTCTTGTTGGTGCCCGTTTGATTGCTCATGGAGGAGGTGTAATGAATCTTGCCAAGCAACCTGCGAGTACCATTCAAGTGTTTGGATCCGAGAGTACTCTTTTTGCAGCACTCAAATATGACAGGCAACCACCAAAGCATGGTGATCTTATTTACAGTGCATCTCTCGTGGGACGAGCTGGTTCTGAACGAAAGAAAGGAAAAATTGCGCGTACCCTAGCTGCAAAGTGCGCTTTGGCGATAAGGTGTGATGCTTATGGCAATAGTGGAGATAACACTAAGGGTGTTGAAAGCTTTCAGCAGGTAACTTCATTAGTTCTTTCATGTGATTGGTTTTTCTGAACCCTTTATCCACTTACTGATTTGTGGCCACTTACCTGTATTTCACAGGTTGAACAGATACTGAATAATCTTTCTCAACCAAATTTGGCTCCTCAAGGATGAGGAAGATCAGAAGAAACTAGACAACAAAAGAAGCAAAAGAGAGAAAAAGAAGAAAACCAGCGTAATTAAATTATTCAGAGACTAGTAGTACTAAGGCCTGAACATATACAGGCATAGGTTACATTTGGTACTAATTGTAGTTAGTTAATCTTCTTAACTATCTTTTTGGGGTCTTCACATGCATCATATTTTGAGGATTTATAATATAAGAAAATATTTTTAAAAAGTATGATCAATTATGATTATAATTGTTGAACAGAAATTTAAAAGGATTTTCGAAGTCATAATATAGATTCAAAGGCATACCTCCTAAGTATATAATTTTGTAGAAAACCAAATTTTCGTCCAAATATTATTAATATATCAATATATCACATTGTTTAAAAAACATGATAATACTGTTTTTGGTTTGTTATTTACGGTTAATAAGTTGATTTAAAGTAATAAATAACAACATTTAAACTGAAACACAAAAAAAATCAACAATCGAAAGGATTTTTTGAACAAATATTGGTCATAATCATGATTCATGAACGAACATCGAAGTATTGAACATTTATTATATTAGACTGCAACATGTCCCTTATATACACAACCCATACACACATACATTAGTTTTTCCTATCTGGAAACCTGTGTAGCCATCTTTAACAGTGTCCACAAGTTCATCAGTAGATGCCACAATAGGGACAGTGCCATATCTCATTGCGTGCAACTGAATGAGACCACACGGCTCAAACCTGCTCGGGACAATGATGAAGTCAGCTCCTGCAGTGATCATATGAGCCAATGGCACGTTGAATTTCGCTACTCCAACTGCTTTCCCTGGATATATATCTTCCAGTTCCAGATTCTGAGCCTCCATCTTCTTCTTACCGGTTCCCTGTGAAAAAAGATTTGATAAGTTTGTGACCAAATGCTTCATGAAAACGTTTTCATAATCCACTTACAAGGATAACCATCTGAACATTGATCCCAATGAACTTGGAAATAGCTTCCACTAGAATATCAGAGCCCTTTTGTTCCTCCAATCTCCCAATGAAACTGATAACCGGGACATCCTTGTCCACTGGAAGTCCAACCACAGCCTGAAGGCTTCTTTGATCAATGGCTTAGCATCCGTAACCTAAAAATGAGTACAAAGGAGTAATCTGTAACGGTTTCCACAAACTATCTTCTATTCTATTGCAATAATATTCAAGAGAAAACTTACAGTGGTAATATCGTATTTGATATCAATGTACTTGTCAGTGGCCGGGTTCCATTCTTGAACGTCCATTCCGTTAATAATTCCGGATACTGTTTTCATACGAAGGTATTTATGCAATTCCACGCCCAGGCCTGGGACTTCGGTTTTCGGTTCGATTTTCGGTTTTTTCGGTTAATTCGGTTTTTGAAAAATTTGCCGAAAAAACCGAAATTCTATTTGGTTCGGTTCGGTTCGGTTTTCGGTTTTTCGGTTTTTTTTAAAACCGAATAAACCGAATAATTCGGTTTATTGTAAAAATTTCGGTTTATTCGGTTAATTTTCGGTTAATTCGGTTCGGTTCGGTTATTGTCAAAATTATGGTATAATCTGTTAAAATCCGGTTAAAATCCGGTTAAAATTCTTAAAAAAAAAAAAAAAAAAAAAAAAAAAACAATTCGGTTAACCGAACCGAACCGAACCGAAAACCGAATTAAATTTAAAAATCTGCCGTTCGGTTTTGCTACAGTGAATCGGTTCGGTTTGGTTCGGTTCGGTTCCGGTTCGGCGGTTCGGTTCGGTTAATTATCCCAGGCCTATCCACGCCTCTATCGATTCCAGAGATAAGTTCTTGTGCATAGTACGGACTAACTGTTAAGACACGGTCTGCTTCCAGAACAGCAGCCTTCATCCAGTTGATCTTCCTTCCTTTTACCAGCTTTTCATACTTGAACATGGAACAAGAAGGCAGATCAAATAAATGATTGAAACATGAGACAGAAGGTATAATAATCTGCTCTTCTAATAAAATATCATAGGAATGAGTACCCGTCCATGAAGTCGAAAGAGCTCTTAAAGCTGTTAGGCAAAATTGAGAAGAGAATTGTCTTCAAAGGCAAATCTTCCCTGGTAGGATATGTTGTGAATGCACAAGACAACCTAGTTAAAATATTAAACTTATTTGGAAATGTAAAAATATTTGGAAATCTTAAACTTTCCAAAATTAAAATATTTCGAAAATTATAGATTTAAATGTGAACAAAATTTAACATATACACCAAAAAAAATTTTGATATAAAATATAAAAAAACAATTTATTATCTTTTGAAAATATATGAGCATGTAAAACAATTTTTCATATATATTTTTACATGTGTTGTTTTGTTTGACAAGTAGATATTTTTAATTTTTCATAAATACACCTTCCTACAAGTAAAATAATTATTAATGAAATTTGTTGATTTAATTATTTCACAGGTGAAACACATTAGCATACAAATAATCACAAAATTCAAATATATAAAATGGGTCTTAGATTATGTATAATAATTCGCCATAATTGTATTTTTAATTAAAATTATTGATTTCATTCGACAATAATTTTATCCCGCGTATAACGCGGGTAATTTTCTAGTAATTATTATATGTTATGTTTTCGATGATTAATATAATTTTTTTTTTTGTGGTAAAATATGATTAACATAAATTTCTAAACAAATAGATGGACATAAAAAAGTTTTCAAACAAAATATGTATAATTGAGGAGTTGCGTTGTGTTTTTAAATCTATCAGAGAATTAGATTCACTCGTCTGATTAAAACCATCATTTATAATAGGATAAAAGATGTACCATACGAAGAGACAAGTTCTGAAAAAGTCACTTTCCTCTACATATAATCTTCTATACCCACTTTTAATCTTCATACCCACTTTTAATCAAACATTTGTGTGAAGAGGAAAAATCCCTTTCATCTATTAAAAAAAACTGAAAAAATTAAAACAGAAAAAAAAAAAGAAATCGTGTTCCACGAGAAAGAGAGGAGAGGGAAGTCAAAATCGCGCTGGAAAACGAGGTTTCCGCTGCCGTCGAGCTCTCTCAAGTCAATCGCCGCCATTCGTTTGCCTCCTCGGATCTGCATTGAGCTGTCGTTGAAGTTCCAGGTCTGTTATTGAGCTTCCTTCTGCAGCTAATTGTCTCGCCGGAAAATCTGGTTTCCGCCGCCTTCGCCGCCATCGAGCTCTGTCAATTCAACCGCCGCCGTTTCTTTGCCTCCGTGGATCTGGCAGGTCCGTTCTTCAATTAATTTAGTTTTAGAATTGCAAATTGAGGAATTGAATTGGATTTGATTTGATTATGCACATTATGTTGGTATGAGACTCTTTTGGTATACGCACATTGGGTGTTCGACCATGGTTTGTGGGTCGATTAGGACTTTAGAGTGGTAAGAAATGGATATCAGTGGTTGAATCGTAATGAATTGTAGATTAGAACCCGATAGGAGGAGTAGAGAACTGGGTATAACTAGTAAAACTGGTATAACTGATTATAGTGAATGAGTTTTGTGTATTGTTTTGGCAGGAAACAATGAGCAACAATGTCAGCATACATTTTAAATGCCAAGGTCGCATGTATAGCATATTGTTGAAGAATTCAGTGGAGGAGATAACTTTGTCGATGGTAGAAGCTAGGATATACAAGAAGCTTGCATTAGATGAAAGTGAGGTTAAATTGCAATTTAGTTACATTCCACTACTGGTTCGATGTAAGGAAGAGCAGGCTATTTGTGATGATGAGGATATGTATGTTTATCTAACGTCCATTGATAACGAGAACTGTAGATGCATTTTGTTTGTGGAGGTCATCACTACTTCGAGACTGTGCGAACAACAGTCGAGAGCGGGCAAAAGTTCTTTTGGTATGAACTATGAGAAGGCAACTGATGATGAAATCGGAGCTAATGCCATTACTCTCCACGTAGAAAAAGAACAAGGAAAACAAGTAGAGATGGAGGTTGATGATGGTGATGATGGTGATGATGATGATGTCTCTAATACTAAAGAGGGTGGAAATGTAACAAGTGATGAAGTTATGAGTGATGGAGCTATGTGTAGCTCAGATAGAGATATGGGTGATCAATATTTTGAGCCTCCACCTGTTGTAGAAGCTAGTCAGTCGTTTATAGAGCCATGGGAAGACGGTTTGGGTTTGAATGTACTTCAGGAATTTCCAAATAAGAAGGCATTGCAAGCTATTGTTGGTAAAGCCTCATTTATGAACAGTTTTAGTTTTGTTATTAAAAGGTCGGATCCGAGGCGTTTAGTGCTACAATGTACTAAAGAAATGTGTAAATGGAGTTTACGAGCGTCGAGGATTGCAAAGACTGATATTTTCTCGGTTAGAAAGTACACGAAGATGCATACATGCTCTCGGGCTACTCAGAGCAGCAACAACATCAACATGAAGAGGCATGGCAGTCCAGAATTAGTTGCAACTCTTTTGCATGAAGATTATCCAGGACAAATGGAAACTCCATCTCCTAAAATTATCATGGATCTTGTGAAGACAAAATTAGGTGTCACAATATCATAAGGCACATAGGTCGTGATATCCAATTACATGAGTTGTGTTCAGAATATTATCTTTCCGATTGGTGGGCAAAGGCGTATAAGAAGACAATCTATTTAGTGCCGGATAGATGTAACATCCCAAACCGAGAATTGGAATTTTGGTAAGGGTGTCGATCGACACCCAGGGCGTATGTCGATCGACACCAATTAATTTTAATCGGATCAGTTTCGATTTTTGACCCGGTTTATCGTGGTCCGGTTATCGAAAACCCTAGGAGCGTTTCCTTCTTAATGCTGAGTTCGGGAGCCGCCGAGGGGAAAAAGAAATCAGAGTGAAAATTGGTGGTTTTGGAGATTTTCGAGAGAGAAGAGAGTTCCCTCGTTTGCTAAGTGTTTCGGAGTTCCTTCCTTCGTGGTTTCCGGTGTTTTTGTGGCTCGTTCCTTTTGGTTCCAGCGAGGAATCAGAGAGTCGGTGGCTGTGATCAGTCATTTCGCGTTCGTTCTCCGTAGTCAATCCGCTTCAAAACTCAAAGGTGAGTGCGTGATTGCTAGGAAAAGCGTAGAATCGGATATTATGATTTGTGTGAATATTGTGATTCGTGTTTCGTATTGAAACCTTGTTTTTGTGGTTGATTGTTGTGTTGTCGTTGTGTCATTTCACGAAGAATCGAGACAAGCCGTGTGAGGATTTGGCTCGGGCTCGGATTCTGGCACGAAGTGTCGATCGACGCCTGAGGGCAGTGTCGATCGACACCTCGCGGGAAGAATGATATCGACATGGTCAAGTGTCGATCGACACCAGGGTGGTGTATCGATCGACACTCGATATTCTGTTGTTGTATTTTGTATTTTAATGTTAATTAATTTGAGTTGTGAATTAACTTAAAAAGGAAAGGTTATTTAAGCTTGAAATGGACTTGTGGGGGTCGAAACCAACACAACTAAATTTGTAAGGATTCGTGAGGGGAATTTAGAGGTTTCTATGGTAACTAGGGATTGCAAGAGATTGAGAAAGAGTTGTTCTTATTGCTGTCAAGATTGAGTACAAAGCTTGTGTATGAGAAAATTCGGATCCCCCTTAGGATTTGTACAGAGAGGTATTTATACTATATCTAAGACGGCTACAACATCATAATCTTCTGCGGAATCGTCAACATGGGCTTCACGCTCGGACCGGGCCATCACAACGTCATTGGGCTGAGGATTGCTTTGGACTGAGGATGTGATTAATGTGTTGAGCGAGTGCATGGTCGGCCTACCAACTGCGAGCCCGTGATCGGCCCACGGCGAGCTCGTGGTCGGACCATGAGTGAGCGTGTGGTCGGCTCGCGGCAAGCTCGTGGTCGGACCACGAGCGAGCGTGTGGTCGGCTCGCGGCGAGCTCGTGGTCGGACCACGAGCGAGCGTGTGGTCGGCTCGCGGTGAGCTCGTGGTCTGACCACGAGCGAGCGCGTGGTCAGCCTTTGTCCAGTCCCGGTCCGTCTCCGCTTCGTTCGAGCTCGTTCTACTACCACATGCTTCGCTCCGCAAGAAGATCTATGTGCCGTTATGCTTCTCTTAGTCAATAGTCCGGAGAACCATTTCCTCTGTTGATTTGTCTTTGGACGTTAATGTTGAGAGGGTGAATACCGACCCCAACAGTTAGCCCCCCAGCTTGGTAGCATTAGAAGCAATGGTGCCGAGTTAAGAGATGTGTCTGGATATCAGCATTAACGTTTGAAGTCAAGGTGCTTGTCTATCCTACAGTAGTAGAGAGTGACTTTATGCAAGAGGTTTTAAGACTGTAAATGTTATGAAGATTTTAAGACTTCGTGGTTCTTCTATAGAAGCTGCTGCTTTTTCTGCAGAAAAGAGATTTTTTTTTTTTCTTTTACTCGAAGATTTTAAGACTTTGTTTTTCCTATGGAGATTTTAAGACTCCGTGATGCGATTGCTAACGTCAATGACGTTTCCGAGTAATAGCTAGGCGATTTCCGGAGGGAAGAGTGTTGTGTTTTTTGAACAGAGGCGGGACCCGTGTAGTGAGAGAAAGAGAAGATCATTTTTCCCTTAAAGGGATAAGGTTTGACCTAGTCAACCCTTTCTCCTTCCTTTCCCTTTCTTGTAGATCTAAATTTTTTTTTTCTTCTCTTCTTCTCCTCCTTGCCGCCGACCACGACATAGCAACCACCGACCGTGTGTTCGTTTGTGGCCGACCGTGAGCTCGCCACTTCTCTTCTTCCTTGGTAAGTTCCTTCATTGATTCTCTTTGCACAAGTCTTTCTAAATCCCATAGCTTCATGGAAAATTCAAGTTGTAGATCTAGATTTTCTCATGGAGAATCAAACTTTGCTATGTTGGATTGTTTATTGCTTAGGAGAATCCTTGAATCTTTGGTTGCTATTGATTTCTAGGCTTTGATTGTTGATGGAATTAGCCTTGGATTTGTATAGTCTTTTGGAGATTCCCTATTGAAGCTTGCTTAGGAATATAAATTGTGCTTGAGGTGTGTCTTGATAAAGGAAAGAAAATGTTGACCTTTGATTTAATTTGTTGACTCGTTGTAGGTGATATCGTTGTTATGGATAAGACGAAACTCGGTTTGGTTGATTATAGTGAACTGGTGGTTCCGACTAGGTCCGACCCCGTGGTCACGGTCTCGAGCCCAAGCGATCGTGCGACCGACCCGAGCGCGACCAACCACGTGATCGGCGAGTGCGCGGTCCCGACCCCGAGCGAACGGGCGGTCGATCCGAGCACGACCGAGCACGCGATCGGGGAGCACGCGGTCGCGGCCCCGAGCGAACGGTCGGTCGGCCCGAGCATGACCGAGCACGCGATCGGCAAGCACGCGGTCCCGACTCTGTGCGACCACGCGGTCGCGACTCCGAGCGCGAGCGATCACGTGGTCGCGACGTCGAGCGCGGCCGAGCGTGCGATCGCGACTCCGAGTACGGTCGCGACCCTAAGTGCGAGCGGTCACGTGGTCGCGACTTTGAATGCGGATGATCGTGTGGTCGCGTCTTCGAGCTATTCTGACCCCGTCGTAGCGTATCGTGAAAGTGTGAACATCGGGATTCGTCTGTGCAGTAAGCTGTCTGTTCCGCGGCATCATCTCGACAAGTCCGATGAGGGTGACGATGGTGCTTTTGATGACTTAGTAGATGTTGAGGAGGAGAGGAGATCCAGCGATGATGAGGATTTGACGGCTCGTAATTGGGGAGTTGGACTTTCCTTCTCCCTTAACGATGAGGATCCGGGGCTCCCGGATGGACCAGCCGACGCCACTTTGTCAGATCCTTCTTCTTCCTTTAGGTCACTTCCCTCCGATGCTGAGGAGGGAGATGAGGTTGACCGACCTGTTGTGGTTAGGAAGAAGAAGACGCGACCGGACCCTCCGGGATCCACTCTCTGCGACGAGGAGTCACTGCAGCTTCTCCGGGAGAAGTGTGAGATTTCAGATGAGATCATGCTGGTTGTTCCTGATCGCACGCAGCGAGCCGATGCTCCGCCTCCGGGGTACTTCACCGTGTATGAGAACTTCATCGAGCATTGCTTGTTGTGGTTCCCGGTGCCAGGCTTCCTTCTTCGTTTCTTAGATGCGAACGACATCTCCCTTGCTCAGATCAACCCCAGGGGATTGAGGCACGTCATTGGTATCTATGTGCTTAGCAGGGAGTGCAACACAGAGATTAGTACCGAGGAGCTGACCAGCCTCCTGGAGTTCAGGCCTAAGGGCCGCGCAGATGAGCTTAGGTATCTTGTTTCCCCGGGTCCGGGTCGCGTGCTCATTGACGGGTTCCCGAGCAAGGATGATCTTTTTGAGTGTCGATTCTTCTTCGTCAAGATCTCAGAGAAGACCATTGAGGCAGACTGTATCCCCCTTGTCAGGACGAGTTGGGGGAAGAGAGGTTAGTCTATACTTAGAAAAATTTTCTTTTGTATAGTGTTCATATCTTGTGTACTGATTTTCGTGTTACTTTGTTTTTGCAGTGAGACCAGCCTCTCCGACGATCAGCCGGAATGACGCAGTAGCCATCCACAGCGCTCTTGCCTCTGGAGACGGTGATTGGGTGAAGTCTTTCACTCGTCAGAGGATCCAGAGAGCGCTCTCCATTCGGATCTTCCCAGGGAAGGTCCTTGGACGAGGTGCTCCTAGAGTCTCCGCCTTTCAGCGAGCCGAGACAGTAAAGGCGGCGTCGACGAGCACCGCGGTCTCAGCGAGGGCAGGCTCGCAGACGCGTGCTCCGACGACCACAGCGCCCAAGACTCCTGCTGCACCAGCTCAGCGTTCTCGTGTTTCTGATCTCACCCCTGATGAGATTGCTAGGCGGCGTGAGCAGTCGCGAAAGAGGGCCCTTAGATCGGAGGGCAAGGCGGGAGGCACTCCCGATGGCGCACCTCCGAAGCGACAGAAGGTGGGCTCCTCTCTGGCGTTCGTTAGTGACCTGACTAGTGATGGCGTTGCAGCACCGCGTCCTCCGACTCCTGGTTTTGGCGAGAGGGCTCTTGCACTAGCGAGAGCCACGGTGGCTGAGGTTCGGTCTCTCTCTCTCTCTCTTTGTCTTTGTTATTGTTACTTGACTTGTTTTGGTTTTAATAGCATTCTTTTTGTTTTCCTTTGTGTATGTAGCTCTCTACTCAGCTGGGTAGCATGGCCTTCTGCTTTGAGGAGGACTCTCGCTCTCGTGACCATGAGCTTAGCGAGGCCAGGAGGGCCAACGCTGATCTTGCTGAGAAGATCCAAGTTCTCGAGGATGATGTTGCCTCTGCGAAGAAGAGGTCGGATGAGCTGAGCGGGAAAGCTGTCAAAGGCGTCTTCGAGGCATGCGAAGGACAAGGAGGAGATCGCTTCGCTTAGGAGCAAGCTGTCGGAGATCGAGGGTCTCAGGGACGCCCAGATCGAGGAGGCCGTTTCTAGGGCCAAGGATGAGGCGGCTCGTAGTTTTGCTTGCCGGACCGGACAGGTTGCCAGGTCGCTTGCTAGGATTGAGGGGACAGCGAAGGACAACATGCTGGACCTTGCTGAGATTAATGCGAGCCTGGAGCTTATCGAGCGTCTCCGTGGGTCTGATGGAGCGACTTTGGATGCCGCAGCGGAGCTTTTGGTTGAGAGGAAGATCCCGATCTACGATGCTCGTGACGTGTTCGATGAGCTTGTCTCTAGCGTGAGGCAAGCTTTAGAGATCCCAGGGGATGCTGATGTAGCTGATGAGGATGAGTGACTGATGAGTGATCATTTCTCTTTGCTTAGTTTATTTGTAGTTTCATGTTTCCGAAAACTCTTGTTGGACTTGACGACCTTCGGTTGTAGCATTGGATGGTTTGTATCCTTCCTATTATTTTAGAGCCTTGCATTGTGGAGAATGCAAGATGACTTTGTAGTTTTTGCTGATGTTAAACCTTGATGGTTTCAGATTCAGGCTTTTGATTTAGAGGTTGTTATCGCTGTTCCTAAACTTAGGAATTCTTTGAGCTGTTTAAGCGTTTCTGTCATGTGTTTGCCAACACCGCTGTTGGGCTCTGTGAACTAAAGGCCTTAAGACCTCGTGCTTGATCGAAGGTTTGAAGACTTCTCACTTTGCTTGTCGAAGCCACTGCGTTGCTGCAGTACAATGGAAATCTTTTGCTCATGGATGAGGCTCGTTCTTGGTCAATTGCTCATGAATGAGGCTTTACTTGCTTATGAATGAGGCTTTGCTTGCTCATGAATGAGGCTTTGCTTGCTCATGAATGAGGCTTTGCTTGCTCATGAATGAGGCTTTGCTTGCTCATGAATGAGGCTTTGCTTGCTCATGGATGAGGCTTTTGTTGAGGCTGTGAAAACGCAAATGCGCTCACGCTCTTTATCTGCCAACGTTGCTGTTGGGCTTTGCAGAATGGTGCTGCTCTTCTAGACACGTCTGTCCGAGAGCAAGTTCACCTTGAGTTTGACCAGAGTGCATCCTGGGTTTCCGAGTGACACGTTCAGAACGCATTCCGAACGGAGGTCACTAGCAGCTGCATTACCAACGATGTTTGTTGGGTTTCTGAGAGATCAGTTGAGTTCATCCGGAGACGATTCTGAACACTGGAATTTATATAGCGCGCTGTATCCGTTGTGGATGTCATTGTGTTCGTATTTCTACACTATTGATGTGGCCAGCAACAACAGATGCAGAACGACTCTACTCGAATAAGGTTTTGATCAGTCCGTAAAGGACAAGTTGTTCTCATGATGAGTGCTGTGGCGAGTGTTTGTGATTGACGATGATGTTGTCAATGAATTTGTCAAGGAGTGGCGTACGGGTACCCCACTCCCCCCCCCCCCCTTTGAGACGAAAGAGGGAACTGAAGTCGTCTAGAGACTGTTGCAAGCACTCACTCCCCCCCCCCCCCTCTAAAGGCGGAGGAACGAGGCTAGAGTGAAGAGTGGAATCCCCCCCTTGTGATGGAGGGGGCAACTAAACCTATCCGAAGACAGGCTGCCTACGTACCCTTTGCAGGGATCAAGTCGCCTCGTAGTTCATTTGGTGGAGAAGATTAGAGATAGTGATTTGAGAAGGTGGGAGAGGTGCGGTGGGGCACTGGTGTAGTTGCTCACAAGAGGTTGGTCAGGTCCGTCGCCTGACTGGAATTAACTCTTGCCTTCTTCGGCGGCCCTTGCGAGATTGAGACGTCCTCGCCCTCCTTGTGAGCTTCTGGCAATTACGCAAATTGTGCTCTGCTAAGAAACACATGCGCGAGTCCTTCTGGTTGCCAAAGATTGTCTGCACGCCGCTGCTGGTTGGAAATTTCAGGCACAAGTGGTACGTTGAGGGTACGGCTCGCATCTGACTGAGCCATGGTGTTCCCATGATCAGGTTATAGATGGCGGGGTGATCGGACACTACGAAGTTGACCATCTTTTTGACACCGCCGGCTTGAACTGGAAGGCGGATCATTCCCCTTGTCCATGTTGTCTCACCTGAGAAGCCCGTTACAGGCTTTGGCTGTCCCGTGATAAGTGACAGGTCGATCTTCATCTTCTCGAGTGTTTCTCTGAAGATAACGTCCACCGAGCTTCCGGTGTCGATGAGGACTCGAGCAACATTAAAATCGAAGACCGTCAGGTTGATCACCAAAAGATCGTTATGCGGATGATCAATACCTTCGGCGTCTTCTTCGCTGAAAGAGATAGGATCACTGGCCCGCTTCGTCTTCGGGGATGTAAAGATGTTAGCACAGACCTCGGCGCGCCTCTGGTAAGCCTCGATCGCAGTCACATTGTCAGCACAATACTGTGATCCTCCCATGATCATGTTGATGGTGCCTTGGGGGTTCCCGCTCTCGGGATTGTCATTACGGCGCTGTCGCCTGGGGTTCTCCGTCTGCACCTCAGTAGCATCCTGAACCCTTTCTTCCGGTTTGAAGTCTGATAGGCTGATGTTGCCTTTAAGGGTACCTTCGGCCAGCCTTGCAGTCAGCTGTCATCCCAATTCACGGCACCTTGCAGTTGAGTGCCCAGTCGCCTTATGAAATTCACAGTACAACTTTTTGTCGTATTCGTTCGGGTTTCTAACCCACGTAAGGCTTCCTCCGCCGCGTCCGCGACCGCGGGCGCGACCTCTACCATAACCGGGTGAGTCGATTTGGTAATTATGAGCTCCACCCGTTCCTCCTTCGTATTGGATGAAAGCAGGATAGCCCTTCTTCGCTGCAGCTGGGGTCGGAACCAGAGAGGGTTCGCTCGCCTGCTTGGTCCTTCCATCCTTCTTGGCGCGGAGCTCTTCTTCGCTCCGGGCGAAGTCAGCTGCACGGTGAAGAGCGTCTTGGATTGTCGTTGGCGGATTGATAGTAAGCTCTTGCCAGAACGGAGACGGACACTTAACCGCTCCTCTTAAGGCCTCCAAAGCAGCTGTGTTGCTTATCCCATCTACCTTTGACAGGGTGTGCTTGAACCTAGTCATGAAAGACCGCAAGCTCTCGTTCTCTCCTTGCTTGTTGGTCGACAGCTCTGCGTCGTAGATCTTTTGCTCGGCGAAGATGTTGTAGTGCTGCACAAACATCTCAGAGTGCTGGTGGAAGTTATGAATGGAGTTTTTCTCCAGCTTGTAGAACCACTGGAGTGCAGGCCCCTTGAGACTCTCCACGAATAACTTGCAGTAGCCGACGTCTCTCTCTGATTCTCTGAAGTTTGCCCTTCCTAGGGCCACCTCGAACTCCATTAGATGGTCGGTAGGATCGGAAGTCCCTTCGTAGCTTGGGAGTTTGATTCGTCCCGGATCGGAGATTCTGGCCCCTGAGATATTTTCAGCGAAAGGGGTGTTGCGTGCCTTCTCCAACACGTAGGCAACCCCAGGAGCCCTTCCGGTGCTGCGGTACATCTGCATCTTGGTAGTCCGCAGATCGGAGACAACTTGATCCAGCTGAGCTTTTAGTGCTGCGACTCCTTCGTCTCGAGAGCCCTGTGGAGCCCTGTGCTCTCTCTCTCTCCGGTACAGCTCTGCTATGATCGCATCACCTTCTTCAGCGGCCGCATTGTGTTGACTCGCGGACATCTCCGCGGGGGTAGATCCTCGTCGGATTCTTCCATCACACGCTCGGGAGTCGGGTCGGTTTCCCGACGAGGCGGTGGTGGAGGCAAATCCTCTTGGTCAGGGCGACCGGTCTGAGGCGGCTCTGTGTGTCGACTCCTTCGACTCGCTCGGGGTGTAGCAAAGCTGAGGCGCGTTGGTCAGACACGGGATCTCTTGCGCTTCCTTCTCTGGAGCGCTTGCAGCTCGTTCGTCGTGGCCTCCAAGTTCCTCTTTTGGTCCTTAGCTTTCTTCATGAGGGTTTCAAGCATCTGCTTGATCTCTGTGACGTCCACTGGATTGTTCGTGGCGCGAGGCGCGGTGTTCTCCACGGAGTTGTCTCTTTCCTCGCTGTTCCTCCGAGATGAGGATCCTTCACTACTTCTACTCTTGCTTCCTGACATGGCGATGGTGTTTATGAAACCCTAGCTCTTGCGTGTCAGAAACTCTCCAAATCCCCTTAGTCGGCGCCAAATTGTGGGGGTCGAAACCAACACAACTAAATTTGTAAGGATTCGTGAGGGGGAATTTAGAGGTTTCTATGGTAACTAGGGATTGCAAGAGATTGAGAAAGAGTTGTTCTTATTGCTGTCAAGATTGAGTACAAAGCTTGTGTATGAGAAAATTCGGATCCCCCTTAGGGTTTGTACAGAGAGGTATTTATACTATATCTAAGACGGCTACAACATCATAATCTTCTGCGGAATCGTCAACATGGGCTTCACGCTCGGACCGGGCCATCACAACGTCATTGGGCTGAGGATTGCTTTGGACTGAGGATGTGATTAATGTGTTGAGCGAGTGCATGGTCGGACAACGAGCGAGCGTGTGGTCGGCTCGCGGCGAGCTCGTAGTCGGACCACGAGCGAGCGTGTGGTCGGCTCGCGGCGAGCTCGTGGTCGGACCACGAGCGAGCGTGTGGTCAGCCTTTGTCCAGTCCCGGTCTGTCTCCGCTTCGTTCGAGCTCGTTCTACTACCATATGCTTCGCTCCGCAAGAAGATCTATGTGCCGTTATGCTTCTCTTCGTCAATAGTCCGGAGAACCATTTCCTCTATTGATTTTTCTTTGGACGTTAATGTTGAGAGGGTGAATACCGACCCCAACAGGACTTTAAATCTGGAAATGGAATTAATCGACATTAAATCGCGTAGTAAATTGATATTTGCATTTTTATGTCTTTCTTTTTTGCGGGATGACTGCTCCATTGAGTATTTATGATAATACTCACGCAGCTCCCGTGTTCTTTTGAGTTGCAGGTAAAGGAAAAGTGTGATCGTGGAATCGAGGCCGAGGGAAGATGATGATAGGGTCCTTTGTTTTATTGTTTAGTCTAGTGAACCAGTTGTTTAGGTTGCTAGATGATTTTATTTTCCCATTCCTGAATTCTGGTGGAGCATGTTTTGGATGCGGCAGTTTGGAGCATCAGTTGTCGAGTTGCCCAGGGAAGGGTGTGCAGCAGCAGCAGCAGCAGCCACGGCAGGCAGATGCGAGGGTCTGTTATAACTGCCGGGAGCCCGGGCATATTAGGCCGATGTGTCCTCATCCGCAGCGGATGACTCTTGCTCCAGTTCAGCCAGTGGCGCAGTTGGCGGCAGTGCAGCCATTGGGTCAGTTTGGGCCAGCACCGCGAGTCTATACCCCAGGGGAGGCGAGTCAGGGGCAGCTTAGCGGCGCTTCGATCACAGGTAAAAATATTAGACTCAGACTTCGTGAATTCTTTAGTTCGTAAATTGTTGTTTGTTTCTTCTATTTTTGCTTGTGATAGTCTAGTAGGGTTCTCAATGCATATGAATTATGTAGGGACCTTGTTAGTGGGAGGTTTCGAGTCCCATGTGCTTTTCGATTCTGGAGCATCAAACTGTTTTATTACCCCGGAGTATGCCGAGAGCAGTGGCATCCGTAGCAGCGCTGGTGAGCGTTCAGGGATGGTCAAGGTAGCTGGAGGTGGTTTCCTGGCTACTTCGGGCCATGCTAGAGCAGTCGATGTTCAGATTGTGGGGCAGTCTATGCCAGCAGATTTGGTGATCAGTCCGGTGGAGCTGTATGACGTTATCCTAGGGATGGATTGGTTGTCTCATTATAGAGTCCATCTGGATTGTTACCGAGGCAGAGTATATTTTGAGCGTGAGTCTAAGAAGTTGACGTTTCAGGGAGTGAGACCGACTTCAGGGAGTTTAGTGATTTCTGAGGTTCAGGCAGTGCAGATGTTGGAGCGAGGATGTGAGGCTTATTTGGCGACGATTTCGATGCCAGAGTCCGTTGGTAAGGTTGCGGTGAGCGAGATTTAGGTTGTCCGGGAGTTTGAGGATGTCTTTCAGTCGTTGCAGGGATTACCGCCGTCTCGGTCCGATTTGTTTAAGGTTGAGTTAGAGCCTAGGACAGAGCCTATCTCCAAGGCACCTTACAGGATGGCTCCAGCAGAGTTGGCAGAGCTGAAGAGTCAGTTGGAGGATTTGACTAGTAAGGGTTTCATCCGTCCGAGTACTTCGCCGTGTGGAGCGCCGGTGTTGTTCGTAAAGAAGAAAGATGGTAGTTTTCGGTTGTGTATCGATTACCGGGGACTTAACCAGGTCACTGTAAAGAATAAGTACCCTCTCCCGAGGATTGATGAGTTGTTAGATCAGTTGAGGGGTGCTACTTGGTTCTCCAAGATTGACATGGCTTCAGGATACCATCCGATTCCGATCGACGAGGTTGATGTGCGGAAGAGGGCTTTCAGGACACGGTATGGTCATTTCGAGTTTGTGGTGATGTCGTTTGGGTTGACGATGCGCCAGCAGCGTTCATGTGGTTGATGAACGGCGTGTTTTAGGAGTATCTGGATGTTTTCGTGATTATCTTTATTGACGATATCCTGGTTTACTCCAAGAGTCCTGAGGAGCATGAGGTGCATTTGCGGTTAGTTCTGGAGAAGCTTCGGGAGCATAAGCTTTATGCTAAGTTGAGTAAGTGCAGTTTTAGGCAGCGAGAGATGGGATTCCTGGGTCACATTGTTTCTGCAGAGGGAGTTTCTGTGGATCCGGCTAAGATAGATTCTATTCGTGATTGGCCTAGACCGACTAATGCTACCGAGATCAGGAGTTTTCTGGGTTTAGCAGGGTATTATCGGAGGTTTGTCAAAGGTTTTGCGAGTATGGCTCAGTCGAAGACCAAGTTGACCGGGAAGGATGTTCCGTTTGTTTGGTCTCAGGAGTGCGAGGATAGCTTTTCGAGGCTTAAGGAGATGTTGATGAGTACTCCGGTGTTGGCGTTGCCCGAGCCAGGTAAGCCTTACGTCGTGTACACGGATGCTTCCGGGATTTGTTTGGGTTGTGTGTTGATGCAGGAAGGTTGAGTGATTGCGTATGCTTCGAGGCAGCTGAGGGGCGCAGAGCGTAATTACCCTACTCATGACCTAGAGCTGGGAGCAGTGGTGTTTGCATTGAATATTTGGAGATCCTATCTGTATGGTGGGAAGGTTCAGATTTTCACAGATCATAAGAATCTGCAGCACATTTTCACTCAGTCGTTGCTGAATGTGAGACAGAGACGCTGGATCGAGCTGTTGGCAGACTATGATTTGGATATTGTGTATCATCCTGGTAAGGCGAACCAGGTAGCGGATGCTCTGAGTCGTCGGCGAGCGGATTCGTCTCGAGAGCAGGATATTGAGTCGCTGGTTAGCGAGGTTACCACTCTGCAGTTGTGCGCTATTTCTGAGGAGCCGTTGGGCTTAGAGGCAGTTGATCGGGCGGATCTGTTGAGTAGGATTCTTGCGGCTCAGGTGAGTGATTCTAGTTTAGTGGCTGCGTCGACCGCAGCGGGTTCCAAGTATCAGGTCTCTTCGAATGGGACCATTCTTGTTTGCGGTAGGGTTTGTGTACCCAAGGTTGAGGAGTTGAGGCAGGAGATCCTGCGAGAGGCTCATTTGAGCAAGTTCTCGATTCATCCGGGTGCGACCAAGATGTATCGTGATCTTAAGCAGTACTATCACTGGTCCGGGATGAAGAGAGACGTTGCAGCATGTGTCTAAGTGCAACACGTGTTCATTGGTTAAGGCCGATTACAAAGTTCCGAGTGGCAAGTTGCAGAGTTTACCCATTCCGGAGTGGAAGTGGGATATGATTACGATGGATTTCGTGGTTGGGTTGCCTACGTCACGGACGTATGATGCTATCTGGGTGATCGTAGACCGATTGACCAAGTCAGCACACTTTTTAGCCATTAAGAAGACCGATGGAGCGGCTAAGTTGGCTACAAAGTTTGTGCGGGAGATTGTGAGGCTGCATGGAGTGCCAGCCAGTATTGTTTCTGATTGAGATCCGAGATTTGCTTCTGAGTTCTGGGGAGCGTTTCAGGCAGAGATGGGCACTAAGGTGCATATGAGTACAGCTTATCATCTGCAGACTGATGGGCAGTCAGAGAGGACTATTCAGACTATGGAGGATCTGCTGAGGATGTGTGTGTTGGATTGGGGTGGTCACTGGGCTGATCATCTGAGCTTAGTGGAGTTTGCGTATAATAACAGTTTTCAGGCGAGTATCGGGATGGCTCCTTTCGAGGCTTTGTATGGGAGGCCATGTCGGACGCCTTTATGCTGGACCCAAGTGGGGGAGCGCAGTATTTATGGAGCTACTTATGTTCAGGAGACGACAGAGAAGATTCGTATTGTGCGTCAGAACATGAAAGAAGCTCAGGATAGGCAAAGGAGTTATGCGGATAAGCGTAGGCGCGAGCTTGAGTTTTCAGTGGGAGATCGCGTGTATCTCAAGATGGCTATGTTGAGGGGTCCTAACAGATCCATAGCAGAGAACAAGCTTAGTCCGAGATTTATGGGTTCGTTTCCTGTGGTGGAGCGAGTTGGACCGGTAGCTTATCGGCTAGAGTTACCTCCGATCATGAAGGCATTTCATAAGGTTTTCCATGTGTCGATGTTGAGGAAGTGTCTGCATGAGTCGGAGGAGTTAGTGCCTGAGATCCCTGCGGATTTGCAGCCGGATTTGTCGGTTCCGGCGATGCCTGTGAGGATTCTCGAGAGGAGAGTCAAGGTGCTGCGTCGGAAGAAGATCCCTTTATTGCGTATTTTGTGGGATTGCGCGAGTTTTGAGGAGGAGACTTAGGAGCCCGAGGCAAAGATGAAGTTAAAGTTCAGGAAGTGGTTCGACAAGCAGGTTGTGGCGTGAGCTTTATTTCTCTTTGTGGTTCTAGTCTCGCTGTTTAGCATGTTTTGCTTACTTTGTATTTCGTTTTGTTGTAACGATTATACTTTTGGAGATTTATAAGATGGAGCCTTTTCTTATTTATTTGTTTCTATAGGATGGTTTTTCCTATATGTGATTTGTGGTGATATTCCGGGTTATGGAGTATCGTGTTGACCACTAGAGGTAGTTTAGTCGATAGATGTTTACTGACGTTTTAGAATTTATTACCTTAGGGGTTGCGGTCCCGAGTAACTCATTCACGTATATTTTTGAGGGGATGCGTTCTCTCGAGGGATTGTTTAGCTTTCCCTGTGTACCCGGAACTCAAAGGATACGTCCTGAGAGTGGAAGGGACACTTAGCACCAATAGCTCAAAGGATGCGTCCTGCGAGTGAGAGTGGTGCGGTACACCGATAGCTCAAGGGATGCGTCCTGCGAGTGGGAGTGGTGTGACATCGATAGCTCAAGGGAAGCGTCCTGCGAGTGAGAGGGGTGTCGAATGAGTTAAAGGTAATAGATGTCTGAAAACGGGCGTGTAAACATGAGACTGACGGGAGCCTCGGAGATCGGGTTTTGATCTCGGATAGTCGACCGGGTTAGGTCGGGTTTGGAGTCTTTAGTAGACGGTTTGTCGGGATTCGAGGACGAATCCATTGTTGGTGGGGGAGAATTGTAACATCCCAAACCGAGAATTGGAATTTTGGTAAGGGTGTCGACATGGTCAAGTGTCGATCGACACAAGGGTGGTGTGTCGATCGACACTCGATATTCTGTTGCTGTATTTTGTATTTTTATGTTAATTAATTTGAGTTGTGAATTAACTTAAAAAGGAAAGGTTTTGACTCTATCGCTGGAATTCGAATCACCGGAGATATTTCCGGTTTGCTCTGTAGTAATCACCGAGAAACGAGCGGCACGGTCTAAGAGAAGCGAGTCAGAAGGAAAATTCAATGTCCCAAAAGGAGAGATATCTCCGGCGACTCTAGTAACGTTAGTCGCCTGAGAAGACGAAGAATCTGTGAGATGGAGAAGCTCCATGGCTTGAGTCGCCGGCATCTCGAGCAACGCCGTTCGGTATTATCCGGAGGAGGCATCGTCACTAATTGACGAATTTCGTCGCTAAAATTGAGCGATTCCAGTCCGGTCACCGACTCACCACCGCCGGATCTAGCTCCGAGAGAGAGAAAACTCACGATTAAACCGGAACTAACCGACTTTAATTTCAGATTAAAACCAGGTTTAGATCAACTCGCTTGAGTTAAACCGCTTGAAAATCGTTCGACTCTGATTTCTTTTCTTCTCGGGAAAAATTAAAAATAAAAACCCAGAAAACATTATACATCATAATGTTAACTTTTTTCTAACATTACCAAAAAAAAATGTTAACTTTTTTCTAATACTTTGTGGTATTTAGAAGCTTTTACGAAGATGGAGAAAGATAATTCTCTTCTTCTTCTTCTCCTTCCGTCAAACTCTGTTTGATTTTTTTTTTTTTTTTAAAACTGTAAAATGAATAAATAAATATTTTTTATAAAAAAAAATCAACGGAGTTACTGTTCCGTTAACGGAATCCACTATTCCGTTAACGGTGTTCACTATTCTGTTAAATTTTTTTGCATCTCATTCAAAATTGCCACGTTGGTGGTTTAATGTGTTAACATTGCCATGTTGAAGGTTTAAAAGGTAGTGCTTGAGCGTCGAGGTTTAAAGTGTAAGAAATTGCAGTTTTTTATGCGATTTTCCCATTTTATTTTCCCATTCCTGAATTCTGGTGTTTGAATTTAAATGGTTATTTATTTTATGGAATTATTATTGGATTTATTGAGTATTAAAAATTAAAAAAAAAAAAAAAATTGGGTGTTACAATAGATCTCAATTGTATGTCCCAGATGACGTGAAAAGCAAACAAATCATACCTCCGGATCCAAAAAATAAGAAAGGAAGAAAGAAAGGGAAAAGGTTCCCATCAGCTGGGGAAAGGCGTCCGCGGACGAAAAACAAAAGGCGGCCGAGAGAAAAACTCCAATGGTTGTTATTCGGAACTCGATTTGGTGTTTCTTGATTATTATGTCTTTGTGTTTCAATTTAATATCATGGCTTGATGTATGAATGTATTATTATGTCTTTTATTCCAATGAGGATATTTTTACAAAGAACTTAGTATTATTTTTAAATTATATTACTAAATTTACAATTTTCTTTAGTGGTTATAGTTTCATAAATACTTATTATTTCATAAAGTAATTAAATATAAGTAAATACTAATTGATAATCGTTCGGCCAAAATCGATCAATTTCATTAAAAAATTGGAAAATAAATTAGGTACTCTCGATGATCAACAAAATTTCATTAAAACAGTAATAAGATATGTACACCACTATTTTCAATAAAGCTTTTTCTTTTATTTTAATGATGGTTAATTTGATAGAGTAAATTAGGTACTCTCGATAAGCAAAAATTATACTATGGGTCCTATTGGTAACCTAGTTTTTCTTAAAAGCTAGAACGGTAAGCTGGAGCGGTAAACTTTATAGCATAGTGCAAAACTGTATAGATAAAGATTTAAGATAAAACTTTATAAATAAAAGATTAGTGTAATAGTATTGGTAAAGCTTTTGGTAAAATTTTCGTGATTGGTACAATTTAAGGCGGTACAAATTAAAAAGTGGTTGTAAGATGGTAAAAATTGCTACCAATCTAACCCTATATTTAAGAAATAACTAAAAAGACTTGAACTCTTTTGGAAAAACAATAGGTTGTTTTCTTCTTCCTTTGTTTAGTTTTTTAATTCATTATAATTTTTGATTTGCCAATGAAAATACTCAATTTAGTTTTAGAAATTCTGAATCAAAGTTTATCCATCGAATAGAAACATTTTTTTCAACCGAGAATCACACTAGAAGAATCAAAATATCGCTTAATAATGGAAGAGTAACCGAGAATCACACTAACCCAATTTTTAGTTAGTTTTGTAATGCTTTCCGCTATTTCCATATTTATCTAACGATCTTATAGTACATGATATCCAATGTTCAAACTTCCAAGCATGAAAGAAATACTAATTATTACTTCTTTTGTTTAAAACTAAATTATCCACCTTTTTATGTTTCTTTTGCTTAATAAAATACTATATTACTTTACACCTTTTTATGTTTTTAAACCAAGATTCGGTTCGTCATCACACGGTGGCCTCAAAACCATAACAATGGTCGGTATGCAAATGATTCAATCCTTCAAAATGCGATAGGCACTAACAAGGTTCCACACGATAGATGTTAATGAGACTATCAAAGAATGAGCAAAATTTCACAGACTGGAACATGAAATCATCTATCCAGAACTTTATCGTGGTTAACTCAAACAACAAACATTATATATTTATTGGTCAAGTCTTTCAAGATTCATGTGTTATAAACAATCACAAGAGCCTAGCTAGTAACGTCACTGCAAATGCGTGGTTGGTAGGAGAATGAAATGAAATTAAATTCAAGAGGAATCCCAACACAAACAAAAGCAATATCGAAAGTAAACAAATGAATGAAAGCAAATAGATCCACAGAGAACAAAGCCAAACCCACAGAGTGTAAGCAGTCGTATATATCTCACTCAAAGTGATAAACCCAAACAGAGGATTTGCTCCAACCAAAATCCAATTGTTCTTCAAAAGATGATTCCAGAAACTACAATCAATCATATCTCAAAACACACCGAAGAATTAATTTCGAATTTGACCCGTAATTCATGAGCTTGTCACAAAATACGCAATCAATCGAGACTCAACTCCGGTAGAAGAAGGTTTATGCATTAAAAAAAAAAAATTAGGTCGAGGAAAAAAAAAATGGTAGCCTCAGATATCTGTTTTTAATTCATCGAACCCTCGTCAACTCAACACGGAATGTGACAGACAAGCTGTACTCATCATCGACAACCTAATTATACAGTGAAGAGGGGAACTAATATATATACTTTACAATATCCTCTTCTCTTTCCGATGTGGGACTAGTAACTGCCTTTAACTTTTCACTCTTAGTATCAATTGGGCCTCTTTCGTTTTTTTGCTTGAAAGCAATTGGGCCTTAATTATATATACCTACGGAATCATATATATTGATGTAAACAATGTTTTACGAAAAGAAATAATTATTATATGTTATGTTTTTGATGATTAATATAAATTTTTTTTTTATTGGTAAAATATGATTAATATAAATTCCTATATATTATTTGAGGAGCATTTTGGGAGAATTGTCATTCTTACAATTTTTCTTACTTTTTTTTATTAAATAATTTAATGTCTCATATACTACTATCCAAACACTTCATTCTCCTACTATGCTAACTTCCAAACACTATACGATGACCTTAATCCAATCTCCAAACAACTCTAATTTAGCAAACTAGGTAACTTGATTAATACTCTAATTTACCAAACAAACTACAAATACTATAAATTTCTGAATTTTTTGCTTTCTTTTTTTAGGTCAAACATTTATAATTTTTTGGCCATCTCATTTTAATTGGTAATTACTCTTTATAAATTCATTTTTTCTCTTTTTTTTTTGTACACTCATTACCAAACACATTTTTAAAACTTCTATTTTATTTTTCACACTAAAAGAGAAATGCTTCTAAGTAATTTACTTAAATCATACCGTCAATCACATTGCCAACACAATCAATATAATCAAATTATATTATCAAATTACAATCAAATTATCATAATGGCGGATAATTCTATAGGTTTCTTTCCATTACGCAAAATTCCTGACAAAAATAACCGCAAAATCAAGTTTTTTCTCGTTTACTCCATCCCAACCATTAAGTTCCTTCTAACTTAGTTTTTCTCATTTTCAGTAATTACGCAATGTTAATAATCAGAGTAAAATTCGCACAAAATTAATAAATAACCAACATAAACCATTTACCTGAACAGGAACATAGTTACTCCTCCGACACTGACCAAACGCCATAGAAACCGCCTGGTCCACAGTCTGGGCGGCTCCATCCGCGGAAATCCGAACCGCGGGTCGAGCCCAATGCTTACCTTTCCACTTCATAACCTTATCACAATCATACTTAACATCAACCAACTGTCCCGTACCAAGAGACAGCACAAAGCAAATCCCCAACACCTCTAACAAAAGGAAACTCTTCCTTATTATGCAACACGTGCGTAATCGCCGCAGCGGTCAGATTACTCATAGCTAAACCACCATCAACCGCCACGCACCGGGTCTTACCATTAACCGATTTCATCTCAACCGGTTCAAACACTCCCGGTTCAGCGCAAGTCGCTCTACAAACTTCCCATAGCTTAAAATCATAACCGTCCGTTTCCAACGCATCGGCACGTGAGAATAAGAACGGTGCAGAGCTGGTTAAGTCGTAACAAGGAATCAAAACCGGTTTAATCGTGTCTTTAAGCGTAAGCTCACCGAACGATTCCTTCATCGATTTCTCAAGCTTTGAAGAACCGGACCCGGTTTTCATAACCCGGTTTAAAATCCCGGATTTGTAAAAGGATTTTCCTTTCTTCGCTAGAAACCGCCACGTGTCCTCCGCTTTAAAGATCGGACGGTTACCGTCGTTAGACGCGAAAAGCATCGCCGTGAAAATTCCTCCGATACCGGAACCGGAAGCTACGTCGAAGTAATCGGCGACTCGGGCATTCGGGTCACCCGATTTCGATTTTAGTGCATGTTCCAAATAAGCCGTTTTCCGAAACTGCCGGTGATTTTTGTTGTTCGGGTCATCGTCGTAACCGAAAAGGAACTTGCTTTCGAGAATCGAGAAAATCTCGTAGCTTAGTTTATCAGTTTCGATGCTCGGTTCTTGCATTTCCGCCGCCGTCACTACTCCGCCGTCCCCGGTGGTTCTCCGTTTGATTCCAATGGTATCGATTGGTTTATTGTGTATTCTTTGCATTGTAATTAACTCAAAACAAGAAAAATCAAGAAGAGTGTTTAATACTAGTAATCTTTTAAACTCTCTCTAGACAAAATAAGACAAAAGCACTAAATTTGTGTGTTTAATATGAAGAACACGAGAAAAGGTTATATGAGTAGTAGTCAACATTTTCTACTTACTCACTCTTTATTTTTCCCTCCTTAAATCATATCGAAGATTTCAAGAAAAAGTCGAATAATTTGGTGAGAAAAGAATAAGAAATGTAGAAGAAGAAGTTAGAAGGATCTCTTTTTATATATCTATCACGCGTAACTTTTGTTTACTTAGAAATTGAGTGATTAAATAATAGGAGATATGTTGTGTTACATACGTATGTATAATCTTCTAAGTTTCTGACAATATATTAAATGTGTGTAACTGCCAAATATTCCTAGAATTGAAGAATTTGAGGTGTGTTTTTGAAGAAAAGTCAGATTCCATAATCATGTACTATGGTGGGATAAGGACAATTAAGGTGGTTGCTATGAATATACAAAGACCAATAATAGAGAATTTTGCTTTTGTACGTAGAAGAGTTTAGTTCTATGATTAGAAGAATGAAAATTACTATGATTAATTAGAAGAATTGATTTCTATGATTTGTATTCCCCAAAACAATAAAAATTACTCTCTCCGTTTTAATTTAAGTGTCGTTTTGACATTTTTAACACAAACTAAGAAAACATATTAAAACTCTATTATACCTCTAATAAATAGTTTGATTATTGGTATTCTATTCTACATATTATTTGTTAGATTTAGAGGTAAATTAAATATTTTACACTAAAAATTGCATTGGAACTATAAAACGATACTTATTTTAAAACATAAAATTAACCTTAAAACGACACTTAAATTAAAACGAAGGGAATAGTAACCAATTTATTTGTGGCTCATTTCTAAATAAATGTGCAGTAGAGTATCCCAAAACCTACGTACAACCAACAAAGATAAAAAAAACATGCAGTTACATAAATGTGCAGTAGTTTCAAACACACTCTCTTTCTTCCTATTCCTTAAATTTTAATAATTTTATATTTTATGATACCTTCAAAGTCTCACCGCTAAACATGCTCTTAGAAATTGAGTGATTAGGCTTTTAGAAAAACTTTTCTCCCAGGCACGTTTATAGAGAAGAGTCTTTACCCGTAGTACTTTTACAAAGTCAATGGTTTATCCAACAGTTACTTTCCTTTCCTAGTAAGTTTTTTCAAATCATCCTACCCAAGAAACCTTGCAACAATTTTATTTAACCCAAAATACAAGAAAACCCTAGGAGAAACTCCAAGTCGGCGGCCAAAGGCAGACCAACGGTGACTATAGTCAACCGGAACCTGGCCTATCCTCACCACTACAGTGCTCCCGCATCTTGGCGTACCATCTCCTACAACTTCTCCTGAAGCAAGTCACCTTCTGAAGCTCAAGACAGAAACTCACATAAGGAGATTTCTCCTCACAACTACACAACTCTACACAAAACATCAACCTCTAAAATCCTCTCAAGTTACTGGAAAGATGGATAGAAGACTGACTTATGCAGAAAAAGGCAAAGCCATAAGAGAAGACAACAACTCCCCAACAAGAAAAAGGATAAAGGCACCAAGGATTGACACTTCTGACCTGATAGAAGAAAATAAACTCACGATTATTGGAAGACTTACCAACCCAAGAGCTCAACGGATCTGGTCAATGATAGCCTATTTCACTAGAAAATGGGGAGTAATTGGAAATGTGGAAGGAGCTGACCTGGGAAATGGTATTTTCCAATTCAGATTCACTGCTGAAGAGGATCTCAACATGGTTATGGCTAACAGACCATACCATTTCTCTGACTGGATGGTCATCATTCAGAAGTGGGAGCCAGTCATTTCTCCACTTTTTCCAAATCAAATTCCTTTTTGGATCCAACTTAAAGGTATACCTCTCCACTACTGGAAAAAGGAGATGGCAGAAAATATTGGAGAGGCCCTAGGCAAATTGGAAGGAATGGATCTCACTTCCACATCTACAAAAATCAGGGTTACTATTGATGGACTGCAACCACTCATTCAAGAGACAGTCATCGACTTTGGAGAAGGAGTAGAGGCAATAGCTACTCTCACTTATGAAAGGCTTAAGAACTCTGTTCAAAGTGCTATTGCCTTACTCATAAGGCAAGGGACTGTCCCAAAAATCAGCACAAGTCTGCTCAGAAACACACTCCCTCACCCAAACAGCCTACACAAAAAGATAGCAGGAGAAGATCAACTCATGAGGAAGCTCCTAAATATCAAACCAGCAGTTTCCAGAACAGGAGAGACATATATGGTAATCCTTTTGGGGAGAGACCATCCTCCAGATCTATTCAAGAGATAAGATAACAAGAACGGAGAGCAAAGCCTCACCCACAAAAGGAACCTAGATACCAGAACAGAGAAAGGAATACTTCTGATTCACACTCTCTCCAAGGATAAAGACCTAACAATAATCGATTCAGTGAAGAATGAAATCTCAACACGTACAATGGGCCCCAACGTCAACAAACAACTCCAAATCTACATTGGAGGCCGAGAGCAACTGAACAGGAAGAAACAAACCACTCCTCTCCCGAAGCACAAAGCCAAAGAAGACCTCCTTTGGAGAGAAACTTAAACCAGGTTGATTTTCCAGCTCTCTCACATGAGCAAGCCATGGAACAACTACAAGAAGTCACCATCAACTACTGCAGAGTAGAAAATGAAACAGAAAGATCAGCAAGACACGAAAGGGTATTTGAAGGAGAAACAAGGGGAATGATGGAGGAAACAGCAAGAGGGATGGTTGCAGCCTCACTCCAGACAATCCAATACAGCAGCAAGCTGTAGCTAACCAAAGGACTCAAGAGATCATCTGGAATGTTCCCCAACTTAGAAATGAAGAACCAAGTGCCAAAACTGAAAAGTCAAAAAGAAAAGGGGTAGACCACCACTGAACAAAAGAACGGGATTCTCTCCTCTACATAAAAGCCTAGATGCAAAGAAAAAGAAGTTACCTTAAATTCCAAAATCTCCTACAAGGAAAGATCAGGAGAAAACCACAAGACAAATTGGATCCTACAAAGCATCTACCAGTGCAAAGGGACCTCCAATAACTATATTCCCTGCATCATCAAGGAGACAAAGTGACCAACAAGAACCACAGAGAAATGATGATCAATTACACACATCTACAACAGGAAGATCATCACCTAATGAGTCACACGCTTCTGGGTATATGACAAGAAACACAACTCCTGGAAGTAGAAGAAGAACTTCCAGTAAGGTGGATTTTCACAATCCACCAAACTCTATTCCTTAAAAGTGGTGAGCTGGAATTGTTGTGGTTGGGGGAGCACCAAAACAAAACAGCGACTCAGGAAATTGCGAGCTAGCATCCTTCGTGATATCATTTTCCTCTGTGAAACAAAAAACCCCAAGGAGAAGGTGGAGAAAATCATAAACTGGCACAACTACCCACACCACCACCTAGTCTCACCTCACAGTCCTGGAGGAGGAGGCCTAACCCTCATCTGGTTTACGTTTTGGTTTTGTTTTTGTTTTGGTTTTTAGGAGATTAAACGTTGAATTGAAAGTGAGAATGAACTTCAGATGAAGGTGTCGAGCGACACCATATGAAGCATCGCTCGACACCAACAAAAATCCACCAGTCAATCGACTTGAAATTCAGTCGCTTGATGCGACAGATTCATGAGTGTCGATCGACACTGGGGTAGTGTCGATCGACACTGGGGTAGTGTCGATCGACACGACCTCCTGGTACGAATTCTCACTTGATTTTTCTTACGTTTCGTTTTCTATCTATTTATTTTCACCGATCTTCGGCTTAATAACACTGGGGACAGTGTTGTTTAAGTCTGGGGGAGGTAGTTGCTAACTATGTGTTTTATTTTGGTGTTTTTGAGTCAATTTTAAAATTTTTAGAGTCAAAACCTCTCCTTTAGACTTGCTTTGAACAACACTCATGGACCATTACCAATGCAAGTTGATTGGTTTTACAAGGTGGGTAACTGGAAGTGGATTGGTTTAACGGAGCGAGTTCAGATTTCTGGAGATGTTTACTTTTATGTTCTGGCCAACTTTGTACCCTTATAAATACGTTTTTAGAGTCATTGTTTAGACTCATGCTTTGTTTTATTGAATTACTTAGAATATCTTTTAATAAAACCATGTTTTCATCATTCGATATGTCTGAGTAGTTTCCTTGTTAGGTTTAGGGTTTTTGAAAGTGTTTGATGAGTTGTTAGATCTGATCTGATCATTAGGATAAAATCTTTAGAAGTTCTTCATCTTAACTTGTTCTTATTGCTGATTTTAGCCTCGCGAACTGAAATCTGATCTAGGGTTTATTAATAGAAACGACAGTTTGATTGATAATCCTGAACTAGTTTTTAATGAGCAAAATACCTATTCGCAAAGAGATTTGGTCTAGGATTTTGTGAATAATTGTGCCTGAACGTTAAAGCTTGTTTAGATTCATAGAATTCGCAAAGGAATTTGGTTTTCTTGAATTTATTCATAGAAATTATTCGCAGCGACAGCTGGTTTGTTTACTTTAGTGTGCATATTCATGAACTGGGCTTAATTATCCTAATAACTGATTTATCTGCAACTTTGATTCACTGGATGATTCCCTGTGCCTAGCTTTTATTTCCATTGATTTTACAACTCGTTTTTATTGCTTTGATTTACTGCATTCATCTCATCTCACCTAGCTTAATCTGAATTTGGAATCTATTGTGTTTTCCTTGACTTCTTGTGGATCGATAACCCCAAGTGCTGCAACTGATCTCTTAATTTGAGAGAGTTTAGGTCTAGGGTAAATTTGACCTTATCAAATTTTGGCGCCGTTGCCGGGGAGTCAATAGGCCATTAGATTTTTACTACTAGGATTTTGTCTAGGTCTTTCTATTTCTTGTTTTTATTTTTGTTTTCTTTTGTTTTTGTTTTTGTTTTTCTCTCTTTGTTTTGCATTTCAGGTACATGCGAAATCGCAATACCAGGAGCAGCAAGGACAAAGAGCTTTTGGAACTAGAACTTGAGGATCTAGCTCGCTTAGAATGCACCAACAGAAAAGCGGCGAAAGAAGCTAAGAAGATGGTTGCGCCAGTGATGATCTTTCAGAGAGAAGATGGTTTCTTCGACAGAGAAGGGAACCGGTATAATGAGGATGGTCAGAGGCTAGACGAGGCTGGGAACGTAATCGTCGAAGAGATTGTCGAGCAAGTTGACGAAGGAGGAGTGATCGAAAATCAAGCTGGTATCGTTCAACACCACAACGGTGTCGCTCAACAAGGGAATCAGATCGCCAGACGCGACAGACAGATTGGTGTCGATCGACACCAAGAGGGTGTCGATCGACGCCCTGTCCAGAATCGCACTCTGGCTGATTTCAACCGGCCTGACCAATTCTACGCGAATCGAGCTGCAATTCGTCCTCCTGCTTTCCAGAGGAACGACTTCGAACTGAAGCCTGCGTACTTCTCACTAGTTGCTCAGAACCCTTACCATGGTCTTCCTCATGAGCATCCGATGGACCACATCGAGAACTTTGAAGACTTAGCTTCAAGCATCAAGGCAAATGGAGTGTCCAACGACTATCTTTTCTGCAAGCTATTCCCATACTCTCTTAGTGGGGATGCTTCTTACTGGTTGAAGCAGCTTGAGCCTGGATCGCTTACTACTTGGGAAGACACAAAGAACGCGTTCCTAAACAACTTCTTTGATGATGCGAGGTCAGAAGAGCTAAGGACAAAGATTACTTCCTTCAAGCAAGGTCCTACAGAAGCTTTCAAGGCTGCATGGACGCGTCTTAAGTCCTACCAGAGAGATTGTCCTCATCATGGCTTCACCGATGTTCAGTTGTTAGGCATCTTCTACAGAGGAGTAGACTGGCGGTATCAGATGGCACTGGATGCAGCAAGTAGTGGTAACTTCAATACCAACTACCCAGAGGACGCAGTTACTCTCATTGAGAATTTAGCTTCTAGCAACAGCACGAAGAACGCTGATTTTGAGAGAAAACAGATGAGCGAGAATAAAGATGGTGGGAAGCACTTGGCTGAGATGAACGCGAAGCTGGATTCAATGAAAAGTATCCTTGTGGGCAAGAAGTCTATTCAGTTTGCTCAGGAAGTTGAGACTGCAGAGGATGTAAATTACATCAATGGCTCAGGATTTCAGAAGTATGGAAGTCAGCAAGGCTATCAGAAGCCTTTCCAGAGCAACAATTATCAAAGGAACTACGGATCCTCTTCTTATCAGAAGCCTCCTGAGCAAGACAATGAGGTGAAAGCTATGCTTGCGCGGCTCCTAGAAGGACAGCAGAAGTTGGAAGTTACTTTCAATGGGAAGTTGGACTCAGTCTATCAAGATCTTAATGGAAAATTCGAGTCATTGAGCGCTCATATGAAGCAATTGGATACACAAGTTGCGCAAACTGCTGAATCTGTTAGGAGACAAGACGGTTTCCTTCCCGCGAAGACCGATGCAAACCCAAGGAGCGCTTGCAATGCTGTTCACACCGAAACGAAGGATTATTTCGCAGAGTTGGACAAGATTTTTGGAACAGTAGAGCAAGTGTCGATCGACACTGAGCCAGAGCATCGATCGACACCACTCGCGGAGTTATCTGGGATCGCAACAGAAGAGTTAGTGTCGATCGACACTACAAAGAGTGTTGATCGACACCCCGTCCAGACAGAGCCTGATTTTGCTGTTATCGCGATTGCTTCCGAGGAGAATGTACACAAGCCTCCAGTTCCTTTTCCCAGAGCCAGAAGGTCTAAGCAGGAGGTTGAGGAGGAAATTTGCAAGCGGATCATTGATAAGGTCATGGTTGAGATGCCTTTAATCGATGTAGTTAAACTTTCTCCTACACTTAGAAGATATGTCAAGCGGCTTGCAGCAAATGGTATTAGTCCTGAGGAGGGAGCCTTGCTAACTAGAGATATCAGAGCAATTCTCTTGAATACTGCTCCAGTACCTAAGAAGAAGAAGAAGGACATAGTGGTCTCAGAGGAAATAAGCGCAATGATTCAAAGCAGGATTCCTGTCAAGCTACCAGATCCAGGAAACTTCGTGCTCAATTGCTCCATATCAATAGGGCAGTTTCCTCATTCTCTTTGTGACTTGGGTTCAGGAATTAACTTAATGCCATTATCTGTCGCTATTGATCTTGGGATGACTGATTTCAGGCCAACTAGGATGACTCTTACGCTAGCTGATAGATCCAGGAGATTCCCAAAAGGGATTTTGGAGGATGTTCCAATCAAAATTCAGGATTGCATTATACCTGCTAATTTTGTGGTTTTGGAATACAATGATAAGCCTGAAGATCCTCTGATTCTGGGAAGATCATTCTTAGCTACTACTGGTGCTCAAATTGATGTCAGGAAAGGAAAGATCAAGCTTGATCTAGGTGACATTGTCATGGATTTTGACATGGAGACAACAAGAAGGAAATCCACCATCAACGGTCAGACCTTTTCTGTGGAGATTATGGAGGATGAAGAGCAAATCAAGGAGCCTTCAAAGGACATCCCTACCTCCATCGTCGAAAACTTAGCCGCTTCAGAGCCATCTCTTGAGTCACCTCCGGAAGAAACCAGGTATGAACCTCCAGTACTTAATTATATCTCTTCCAAATTCATTAAAGTTGAAAAAGCGGTTACGCGCTCACGCAAGCATCGAGTTCCTCGAAAGCTTGGTTTTGCTAATAAATTTGCAGGAAAGAGAAAAGAAGAGGTTAGGCCTATTAGGAATTCAAAACCTTTTGCGAGAATGCGGATTCTCGTTCCCCAAGAGCTTAAGGATAAAGGAGAAGCAGTTATCCAGGAGATGATGGCCAACACGATGAGACTTTTCCCTGAGAATGCTTCTGATAAGTCTGGGGGAAATGCAAAGGAAGTTCGGATGAAGCAAGCTGCGAATTCCATTCAGGATAGAGGAAGTCCAATACTTCCTCAAGATCCACCATAGTCCTAAGTTCCTCGAAACAGTCAAGCTAACAGACTAAAAACAAGCGCTTAGTGGGAGGCAACCCACTTGTGAGTCTACTAACTATCTATTTAGGTTTTTGTTTTCTTTTTCAATTTTACGTTTTGGTTTTGTTTTTGTTTTGGTTTTTAGGAGATTAAACGTTGAATTGAAAGTGAGAATGAACTTCAGATGAAGGTGTCGAGCGACACCATATGAAGCATCGCTCGACACCAACAAAAATCCACCAGTCAATCGACTTGAACTTCAGTCGCTTGATGCGACAGATTCATGAGTGTCGATCGACACTGGGGTAGTGTCGATCGACACGACCTCCTGGTACGAATTCTCACTTGATTTTTCTTACGTTGCGTTTTCTATCTATTTATTTTCACCGATCTTCGGCTTAATAACACTGGGGACAGTGTTGTTTAAGTCTGGGGGAGGTAGTTACTAACTATGTGTTTTATTTTGGTGTTTTTGAGTCAATTTTAAAATTTTTAGAGTCAAAACCTCTCCTTTAGACTTGCTTTGAACAGCACTCATGGACCATTACCAATGCAAGTTGATTGGTTTTACAAGGTGGGTAACTGGAAGTGGATTGGTTTAACGGAGCGAGTTCAGATTTCTGGAGAACGCCAGAAAAGATGTCAAAGACCTCGCCCCTAATGAACTCTAATCTCTTGTCAAGGGCGTTGGTAATCGCAAGACTTGATTCAGCTTCCAAACACTTGAAAGCGAGAACGGACCGCTCTTGAAACTTCTTCCCGAATGACGAGTATAACTGTTCTAGATCGAAAAAAAGAAAGCCTCATGACCCTGTCTCCACAAGAACATCAGTAATGAGAGCTGATCTAGTGATCATAGAGATGCAAAGGAAATAAAAAATCATCAGAAAAGTGCAAGCATGCCAGCATAAAAAGCAGAGAAACAACAAATGGTAAAGGACCCTCTGCTGAGGTACCCGCCAGCAAAGAAAAATCATCAATCAAAAGGCATTGCATCTCTATGATATCCTTAATTGGATACAGTTTCAGAGGGAAGAGAGAGGGTGAAACGCAAGAAAGTGTTAAAAGAGATGAAAGAATCTAGAAGGTCCAACGATCGATATTCCCTCGATGAGACCGCACCTAATTGAACTGAAGGGGTCTGCGACTGAAAGTCTGAAATTTTCTAAGAGGTTTGGATTCAATCTGGAGGACTGCTAAGCTTTTAGGGAAACATCGAAGTATCACCGGATGACTCTGCAAAGGTATGTGGTTCCTAAAGGAGTGATTACACTGTTTTGCTTAGGGACAAGCAAAAGGCTAAGTCTGGGGAAGTTGATATATCATGGTTTTTACCCTGTTTAAGCCATGATATAAGTCCTATATCTAGAGTCTTTGTTGTGTTTTGTGTTGGTTTTAGAGTCTTTATAGGTACATGGACGATTGGAGCAGAAAAGATGTTTACTGGAGCTTTTGGAGATTTGCGAAAGGAAGTGCTGAAAAGTTGAAGTCGGATTGGAAATCCAGAGTTGGTGTCGATCGACACCATCTATGGGTGTCGATCGACACCCTGTTCGTTCAAAGAAAAAGCCCGAATCTGCAGAAGTCCATTCGAAGCCCGAAGTTCCCAGATGTTTACTTTTATGTTCTGGCCAACTTTGTACCCTTATAAATACGTTTTTAGAGTCATTGTTTAGACTCATGCTTTGTTTTATTGAATTACTTAGAATATCTTTTAATAAAACCATGTTTTCATCATTCGATATGTCTGAGTAGTTTCCTTGTTAGGTTTAGGGTTTTTGAAAGTGTTTGATGAGTTGTTAGATCTGATCTGATCATTAGGATAAAATCTTTAGAAGTTCTTCATCCTAACTTGTTCTTATTGCTATTTTTAGCCTCGCGAACTGAAATATGATCTAGGGTTTATTAATAGAAACGACAGTTTGATTGATAATCCTGAACTAGTTTTTGATGAGCAAAATACCTATTCGCAAAAAGATTTGGTCTAGGATTTTGTGAACAATTGTGCCTGAACGTTAAAGCTTGTTTAGATTCATAGAATTCGCAAAGGAATTTGGTTTTCTTGAATTTATTCATAGAAATTATTCGCAGCGACAGCTGGTTTGTTTACTTTAGTGTGCATATTCATGAACTGAGCTTAATTATCCTAATAAGTGATTTATCTGCAACTTTGATTCACTGGATGATTCCCTGTGCCTAGCTTTTATTTCCATTGATTTTACAACTCGTTTTTATTGCTTTGATTTACTGCATTCATCTCATCTCACCTAGCTTAATCTGAATTTGGAATCTATTGTGTTTTCCTTGACTTCCTGTGGATCGATAACCCCAAGTGCTGCAACTGATCTCTTAATTTGAGAGAGTTTAGGTCTAGGGTAAATTTGACCTTATCAAATTTTGGCGCCGTTGCCGGGGAGTCAATAGGCCATTAGATTTTTACTACTAGGATTTTGTCTAGGTCTTTCTATTTCTTGTTTTTATTTTTATTTTCTTTTTGTTTTTGTTTTTGTTTTTCTCTCTTTGTTTTGCATATCAGGTACATGCGAAATCGCAATACCAGGAGCAGCAAGGACAAAGAGCTTTTGGAACTAGAACTTGAGGATCTAGCTCGCTTAGAACGCACCAACAGAAAAGCGGCGAAAGAAGCTAAGAAGATGGTTGCGCCAGTGATGATCTTTCAGAGAGAAGATGGTTTCTTCGACAGAGAAGGGAACCGGTATAATGAGTTAGGCGGTTCAAGCTTCAAGGCCAAGAGTTTGTTGTAGTTGTAAGCACTTATCTCGTCCCAAAAGGTTGTCGAGTTAGGCGGGAGCCCAGCGGTTTCAATGTCGAAAGGAGTATCCTCGGGGCGAGGCCACGGATAAGTGGTGGGTCTCCGAGCAGTGGAGGAGGACTCAATACCCTTGCCCTTGTCCTTGCTTCTGAATCGCATCTTCGGTGGCATGATTGGAATCGGCGGCGAGAGAGAGAGGTGAGCGACGGAGATAGAGCGAGACTTGGTGATTCCAAATAGAGAGAAGGAGAAAGAGAGAGGAGTTGTGCAGCGCTGCAAAAGAAGGAAATAAGGGTTAGTAAAAAGAAAATTTTTTTTTTAACAGGAAAAGGAAAATTCGGAGTGGGCCCTCGTGCACTGGACCGACCGGTCCTGATACTGGATCGGTCGGTCCTATTTCCAGAGCGAAATCGGATTTGGAGCTTGAATGTGCGGATCGACCGGTCCGATTTCCAGGGGGAAATCGGTTCTGAGCTTAAATGTGGATCGACCGGTGCTGATACTGGATCGGTCGGTCTGATTTCCAGAGACTTTTTCTGGCCTTTTCCGAAACTGAGCAAGTGCTCAAAAAAGATTCCTTCGCCCCTTTTTTTTATTTGAATTGAAATACGATGGGTTGCCTCCCATCAAGCGCTAGTTTTAAGTTGTTAGCTCGACTTTGTAGAGCATTTAAGCTTGAGGAAGGTCGCAGAGGGGAATAGATTCACCTTCTCCGATGCATGTGTCAGCGAGATACGGCTTGACCCGCTGACCATTCACGACAAATTCTCCTCCTTTAGTGTCCAGCAACACTATAGCTCCGTGTGGTCTTACTTCTTTAATTGTGAATGGACCCGACCATCTTGACTTGAGCTTGCCCGGAAATAACCTGAGGCGTGAATTAAACAGCAAGACTTTATCATTAGGAGCAAAGTTATGGGAAAGAATCCTCTTGTCATGATAAGCTTTGGTCCGCTCCTTATAGATTCTCGAGTTGTCATAGGCGAGATGCCTAATCTCCTCCAACTCGTGCAGCTGCATAGACCTCCTCTTGGATGCACTAAGGATGTCAAAGTTGAGCATCTTAACAGCCCATGCCGCCTTGTACTCAAGCTCCTCCGGGAGGTGGCATGCTTTCCCATATACCAAATGAAAGGGCATTGTACCCAACGGAGTCTTGTAGGCAGTCCTATAAGCCTATACCGCATCGTCCAACTTAGCGGCCCAGTCTTTCCTAGTGGTACCTACAGTTTTTTGTAGGATACTCTTGATCTCTCTGTTGCTAACCTCAACTTGACCACTAGTTTGCGGGTGATATGCCGTCGCAACCTTATGCTTTACACCATGTTTCCTTAGGATGTTCTCAAAAACCTTGTTGATAAAATGAGTCCCTCCATCGCTAATCACCACTCGTGGGACTCCAAATCGGGGGAATATTATGGTTTTGAACATCTTTAAAACCACAGCGGCATTGTTTGTTGGAGAAGCAATGGCCTCAACCCATTTGGACACGTAATCAACAGCCACCAAGATGTACTCGTTTCCATAAGAGGTTGGAAACGGTCCCATAAAGTCTATCCCCCATACATCAAAAACCTCCACTTCCAGAATGAAATTCTGAGGCATCTCATTACGCTTACTGATGTTCCCTTGCCTCTGACAGGCATCACATCTAGACACAAATCTATTCGCATCCCGGAACATCGTTGGCCACCAAAAACCAGCTTGTAACACTTTTGAAACCGTCTTGAATGTGGCAAACCAGCATAAGACGAACCGTGACAATGGTGTAAGATCCCAGGGATCTCTGTCTCTGATACGCATCTCCTATAGAGCCCATCTGAACAATGCTTGTACAAGTACGGCTCATCCCAAAAATACCGCCTAACATCGCGGAACAACTTCATACGCTTGCTTCCCGTTAGGTTCTCAGGAACCCTATCAGCAGCCTGGAAGTTAGCAAAATCACCAAACCAAGGGAAACTCAGAGGTTGAGCATTATGAATCATTCCGCAAAAGATCAACTGAGCAGGTGCTCGTTCCATCTGACCAGGTGCTCGATCTGGTGCTCGAAAATTGTCGCAAATTTTTGATCGAATAGATATGCTCATCCGGTAGACTATCATCCATAGGCGTTTCATCTTCAATGTGTAGCCTACTCAAGTGATCCGCAACTCCATTTTCGGACCCTTTCTTATCCCGAATCTCAAGATCGAATTCTTGAAGCAACAAAATCCATCTCAACAATCTAGGCTTAGCATCCTTCTTCGTCAGCAAATACTTCAATGCGCCATGATCGGTGTGAACAATTACCTTAGACCCGACGAGGTACGACCTGAACTTCTCAAAAGCGAAAACAATCGCTAATAACTCATTCTCGGTAGTAGCATACCGACATTGAGCATCATCCATCGTCCGACTAGCATAATATATCACATGTAGCTTCTTGTATTTCCTCTGACCCAGAACGGCTCCCACAGCAAAATCACTCGCATCGGTCATGACTTCAAATGGTAGTTCCCAATTCGGCGGTTATACTATCGGTACGCTAACCAAGGCATCCTTAATGGTGTGAAACGCCGCCAAACAGTCACTATTGAAGTCGAACTTCACCTCTTGACACAACAATCTAGTGAGGGGTCTAGCAATGTTAGAGAAATCCTTGATAAACCAACGGTAGAACCCAGCATGTCCTAGAAAGCTTCGGATCCCCTTAACCGTAGTAGGCGGTTGCAAACTCATCATCACCTCTATCTTGGCTTTGTCAACCTCGATCCCCTTCTCTGATATTCGGTGCCCAAGCACTATCCCATCTCGAACCATAATGTGACACTTTTCCCAATTGAGAACAAGATGCTTCTCCTCGCACCTTTGCAACACCCTGCACAAGTTAGACAAACACACAGAGAAAGAACTCCCATACACGGAAAAGTCATCCATAAAAACTTCTATAATATCCTCAATAAGATCAGTAAAAATGGACATCATACAACGTTGAAACGTTGCTGGGGCGTTACACAAACCGAAAGGCATGCGTCGGTACGCGAAAGTGCCGTAAGGACATGTGAACGTCTTCTTCTCTTGGTCCTCCGGGTGGATGGGGATCTAAAAGAAACCTGAATAACCATCTAAGAAACAGTAATAAGGGTGGTTAGCTAGATGCTCAAGCATCTGGTCGATAAATGGTAAAGGAAAATAATCTTTGCGAGTAGCAGCATTCAATTTCCAATAATATATACACACCCTATGTCCGGTTACTGTCCTAGTCGGTATCAACTCGTTCCTATCATTTTTAATGACCGTGATACCTCCTTTCTTAGACACAACATGCACAGGACTGACCCACTTACTGTCAAATATATCATAAATCACCCCAGCATCTAGAAGTTTCATTATCTCCTTCTTGACGACATCCTTGAGATTCGGATTCAACCGTCTCTGATGCTCGACAGAAGTCATCGATTCATCCTCTAGGTGTATTATGTGCATGCATAAGTCAGGAGATATCCCAGTAATATCATCAAGTGAATATCCTAGAGTCTTCCTATACTTTTTCAATTCACACAAAAGCAAGGTAATCTCAACATTGTTCAATTCAGCATTCACTATAACGGGGTAAGTGGAGTTAGGACCGAGAAACGCATACCTGAGCCCTGCTGGGAGGGTTTTCAATTCCAGCTTTGGATCTTTCAGCTCGCTCCAAGAACTGTGAACAGTAGACTGAGCAGGTGCTCGATCAGACTGAGCAGGTGCTCGCTTGTCTTCGATTATTGTATCCTCTCCCAAACTCAAATATTCATCTCCCTTTTCCACTCGGGTGTTGAGTCCAGAAACTTAGGGAATCCTTGGGCGTCTTCACTCAGAAAATCGTGTTCACCCTCGGCTTTTGTCAATGCAATTACAAGCAGATCATTTGCTAAAATCTCCTCAACCTTACCCTCTAACATCTCTGATTCATCATGGACAACAAATGTGTGCCCATCTATCATCGGTTTCTTGAGAAGCTTGCTCATCTCGAACCGGACTATCATGTCTCCTAGACGGAGATCCACTATGCCTTCTTCGACATCGATAATGGCATGTGTTGTGCGTAAGAAAGCTCTGCCCAAAATCAACGGATACTTAGGTTCTTCATCAAGCTCTAGAACCACAATATCAGCTGGGATTAGAGTATCCCCAATTCGGACGTGCAAATCCTCTATGACACCCACCGGAAGCTTTGTAGACCGATCCACAAAAACCAATGAGATCTTGGTGGGTTTGAACTCGGTGAAGCCCAAACACCTAGGCACAGAATATGGCATCAAATTCATGCTGGATCGTAAATCGCACAATGAGCATGCAAACGTGCGAGGCCCAATCTTCACAGAAATCACAAATCTTCCCAGATCACCTTTCTTCGTCAACACCTTACTCTGAAGTATGGCGCTACATTCCTTAGAAACCATCATCACATTCTCGTCCTCAATGACCTTTCCAGCAACTAACTCCTTCATGTACCTCTTGAGTGACAGTATCATTTGCACGGCATCAACTAAAGGAAGCTTTACCGTCAAATCCTTAAGCATTTCCTTACACTTAGCATTCTCCAAATCCTTCCTAGATTTCTTGGGAGGTACTGGGTAAGGCACCTTGGGAACATAAACTCGCTCGGACGAAGTTTCGGAAATTTTCTTGGGAGCATCCCGAGTGAGCAGGTGCTCGGCAGTATGGAGCAGGTGCTCAGAAATTTTTTTCGCAGCATCGACTTGGATAGAAACCTGAGGTATCCTTGAGCTCGATCCAACCTCTTTAAGCCAATCTTCTTCTGATAAACCATCCTCATGAGCTTGGTGCTCGGGTAACTTCTCCTTAGCTTTCACTTGAGAGCTTTTGACCGTAGTTGGTACTAACTTCCTTCCACTCCTCAACTCAATAGCATTCACGTCATACTCCTTCCTAGGATTAGCCTCACCGCGTCCTGGGAGAGACCCAGCTGGTCTCTTGATAGCCTCGGCGGTTTGAGCCACTTGAGTATCTAACTTCTTCACATGTGCGGTGACGGCCTCATACTTAGCATTCAGGTCATTGTACATGTGATCTACCTTGGCATTAATCTCAGTGGATGCCTTCTTTTGGTTGACCATCAGCTGCTGCATGAGACTCTTCAACTCGTCTTGAGAAGTAGACGCGGATGGTGCTTGTGGTGGCGCGGTGAATTGAGTGGATTGTTGTTGGTTTCCTCCTTGGAACCGATTCTGACTCGGGATGAACTACTTCCCTTGAGAGTTGCTGGAGTAGTATTTCTAAAATTCTTGACCTTGTGCATTCTGATTCATACCTCCTTGCTGCGGGTATACTTGGTCTTGTGGGTTCTCCACATTGGTGCTCCGGTAAGAAAGGTTGGGGTGACTCCGATAGTTGGGGTTGAACCCGCGGTTCTGATAACCTTTGCCACTCACAAAGTTAACCTCTTGAGCTCTAGCATCTTCATCATCCTCAAACTCTTGAGGGATAAGCGTACCCGCATTTTCCTCCACAAGCTTTACCGACCTTTGATTCTCGCGCAGAAGTAGATTAACCTTCGCTGTCAGCTCATCAATCTTCTGAGTGTCCACACTATTAACCTTCCTGGTTCTATCATACTCAGGAGCCTTGTTGTTGGAGCTTGAGGCGAGGTTCTCAATCAGCTCAAATGCACCATCTCTTGTCTTGGTCATGAAGTCCCCATTGCTCGCAGCGTTAAGGGCATTCCGATAGTCCCATTCAACTCCATCATAGAAGATTCCCAGAATCTGCTCATCCTTGAAACCGTGATGAGGACACTCCCTACGGTATTCCTTAAGTCTTTCCCAAGCTTCACAGAAAGCTTCTCCAGAATGTTGTTGGAACGATGAGATCTTGTTCCTCAAAGACGCTGTCTTGGACTTGGTGTAGAAATGATCCAAAAACGCAGCTCTAACTTCATCCCATGCCTTCAAAGAACCAGCAGGCAATGATTTTAACCACCTAAGAGCCTTGTCCGAAAGTGAGAATGAGAACAACTTGCACTTCAAAAACTCACTCGGTACCCCATTATCCCCGTAGTGCTGCATATTTCTTCGAAGTTCTCGATGTAGTCCATCGATATCTCAGCTGGTAATCCATGGAACAAGTGTTGTTTCACCAATGAGATCATCTGAGGCTTGATCTCAAAGTCTTGCCTCTGAATGGTTGGAGAAACAATGGCCGAGCGGTTCTGATAAAATGCATGGGGATTGTCTGAATCTCCAATTCCCGGTTGTAGAGGCGAAGCTTGTGGTTGATTTCTTTGCAACACCGCGATCTGATCCCTTAGCAACTGTAACTGAGTGTTCATCTCTTCTTGATCAGCCATTGAGTCCGGATTAGGTGAGTTCCTTTGCCGACGGTTTTGACATTCAATACGAGCTAACTCTTCGTTCGTGTGACTGATTAATGATCCGGTTAGATTTCTTCTCGTTCTTCTACTGGTCATGCACCTGAAACACACAAAAGAAAATTAAAAAAAAAACAAAATTAGCAAAGGTTCTTAGACTATGAATAAAATCGAATTTCAAAGGCAACGCAATTGGTCCTCGGCAACGGCGCCAAAAACTTGATGTCTATAAGTTTTAACCCAAATAAAATCCGAAAGTGTACAGACAAAAGCAATAGTATTTTAGGTATCGAATCCTCAGAGACCAAGGTTACTCTATGAAACTATGGATTTATATTTAAAGCTAAGACAAAATGGGGGTTGGTTTGCAACGAAACAATGAACGATACGGTAATTAAAAACGATGTAAATTCAATAAGAGAAAGTCACTAGATTAAGGTCATTCGCCGGTGACTTCGGATGTGGACTGAGCAACTATTCAGGATTTAAATTTAGCGCGGTCTAGAACTCAAATATAAATGTAATATTGCCCTACTATCGTGATGCATCAATATCTTTATCTAACACCCTAAATGCCTAAACTGTCATTTGAATTCAGAGATGTTGATAAGCATTAACAAAATGGTCCGATTTGTTCACAATCGATGGTAACAATCAACTGTCATTGGTTACATACCGATTGCTCATCAATGGTTTATCTAGCAACCTAGAGCACTGTCGTGAATAAGTTAAACTTGAGAACATAGACTAGGTGATCAAATTAGCCTAAGCAATACGAATCCCAATTGATGAAGACAAATGATATCATTCCTATTTGGCTCAGTCACTATCATCCTAATTCACCATTGAAATTCCCTAATCTAGCTATAAGACTACTCGACCATGGAGAACAAGAACGCAGCAATCAAATGAGAAGGATTCATCATGATAAAATAAAGAGATAAGGGTTAAGAATGCTTCTCAATAGAAAGTTGTGGATGATCCTCCAAATCTTACAAGCAAAATCCAAGGAAATGAAAAACACTTGAAAGATCTCAAGAACTTGAAGGAAATGAATCTCAATCTCTTAGAAACGTGCAGTAGAAAAATAAATCAACTTATGTTTTGGAAAGTGGTTGCTGATATGCTCAAATTAACCCTGAGCTACTCTCTCAAATTAAGAGATCGTAGTAATACTTAGGGATCGAATCCACAGGGAAAAGATTCACAGAATGAAATTTCATATTCAAATTATGCTAAGTAAATAATGTGTAGTGTAAATGCAAATAAGTAAAATAAAGCAAACGATGGTTGTTGTTGTTTAATTCAATGAAACGAAGCGTTAGGCATCGGGTAATTCGCAGGCATGACTCTAAATTAAGCACTAAATTACTGTCGGGATATTTATTAAGTATTGTTCTTGAACTCAAACACTAATGTAAAGCTAATCAACTTCCGTTGCAGAAACTATCTATCCTTAGATCCCTAGATTCCAAATTCCTTTGCAAACCTATTGAATCTAAGCAAGCATTCAGTTCAAGTTTGATTGTTCACAGAATTCCTAAACCAAATTCCTTTGCATCTAGGTAATTCTGCTCGCCTATGATATCGTTCCAGCTAACCAACAATGCTATCGCATCTGTCCATCAACCTAGTATATCTAATTCAGGGTGATCAATCCTAAAATAGAATTAAAACTATCAAGGTGAAGAACTCAGATTAGATTAATCCCAACAGTAATAAAGTTCTAGCAATTTATCATCAGCCCTTGAAAAACCCTAAACCTAACTAGTAGATTACTCAGACATGATGATTGAAACAAGCATAATAACTGAATAATACTGCATTAAAAGATAGAGTAAGAGATAACAAAGGGTTCGAAGATGAATCTCTGAAAAG
>OY755214.1:14650556-14804199 GCA_963576765.1 Draba incana | reverse complement strand
GGCCTTTAATGAGTAAAAACCATGATATATCAGTTGCCTCTAATTTATAGTAAAAATTAGGGCAACTCAGGTTCTAGGTGACCAACTGGTCGGTCTGGTTCCGGACCGGTCGGTCTGGATTCCAGCGTCTCAAACGCTCTGCAAGTCTTCGAGTCTGGATCGGTCGATCTTCATATCCGGACCGGTCGGTCCGGATTCCATGGAGCTTCGGCTTTAGGGCTTCTGGTGTGGACCGGTCGGTCCTGTGGTTGGATCGACCGGTCCGGTTTCAAGGGGAGCTTCAAATCTCTGAGTCTTCAAGCGAGCAGGTGCTCGCTCCAAACTGAGCAGGTGCTCGGTTATGAAAAATGCCATATTCTCTCCAAATTCGTCTATTTTACTCCAATGACCCCCAATGATTCCAATCCATGCTTAAGGGCCTCCTAGAACCTGAAAAGACACAAAAAGGAACTAGAAAGAACCGAAAAGACTAAAGAAACAATACGTAAAAGAGACCAAAATACTAATATATCATCCACCAAACCATATTCCTTAAAAGTGGTGAGCTGGAATTATTGTGGTTTGGGGAGTACCACAACAAAACAGCGACTCAGGAAATTGCGAGCTAGCATCTTTCCTGATATCATTTTCCTCTGCGAAACAAAAAACCCCAAGGAGAAGGTGGAGAAAATCATAAACTGGCACAACTACCCACACCACCACCTAGTCTCACCTCACAGTCCTGGAGGAGGAGGCCTAGCCCTCATCTGGAAAGCGGGAGTGGACCTAGAAGTAACTCAATCAAATTAACACTTCATAGACACAAGGATGAAATTTGAAGGAGGAGTAATACATCTTACCTTTGTTAATGGAGAGCCTGATCAATCAAAGAGAAGATTTGTTTAGAACCAACTCAGCAACTTAGCAGAATCAAGAACTGGAGCCTGGTTCCTGACAGGTGATTTTAATAAAATCACTGACAATTCTGAAAAACATGGAGGATCTACAAGAGCTGAAACTACGTTCATTGACTTCAGAACCTTTCTATCTGAATGGGATCTCTATGACCTACAACATTCTGGTAACTTTCTATCCTGGAGGGGCAACAGAAACACACACACAATACTGTGTAGATTAGATAGAGCATTAGCCAACTGCAGTTGGTTTGAAAAGTTCCCAAATGCAAGAAGTGAGTACCTCACCTTTGAAGGATCTGATCATCGACCAATAGTATCCTACTTCAGACAACCTGAAAAGAAGAAGAAAGGTCTGTTCAGGTTTGATAGGAAGCTGGAAACGAATGAGGAAGCAAAGAAGCTGATAAATGAAATTTGGAGTGCAAAACAGAATGCCTCAGTGGGACAAAGAATAACTGAATGCAGAAAGGCTATCATAAAGTGGAGTAAGGAGAGGCATAAGAATAGCCAAAAGATCATAGAGGATAATCAGAGAGAACTAGAGGTGGCTATGACAGACCCTAACACTACTACCAAGATCATTCAAGATATCAATGCTGAGTTAACAAAAGCTTACACTGATGAGGAGAGCTACTGGAGACAGAGAAGCAGGCAGATGTGGATGGGTTTGGGAGACAAAAACACTAGCTTTTTCCACAACTGCACTAGAGCGAGGAGAGTCATCAACAATATCACTGTTCTAGAGAACAAAGAAGGAAAAACATGCTATGAAGAAGGAGAAATACAGGAAACCATTTTAACTCTTTGTTTACCTCAGAACCAGGAGAAAGGAAACAAACTGTCCAGAAAGCTCTGAAACCAGTGATCTCAGATGATACAAACAAGAAGCTCATCGCAGAACCAACGCCAAAGGAAATTAAAAATGATGTCTTCTCCATTCACAAGGATAAAGCACCTGACCCGGATGGCTTCTCAGCTGGCTTCTTCCAAGTCAACTGGAATTCAGTAGGCCCTGCTATCGTCAAAGAAGTACAAAACTTTTTCTCCTCAGGACAAATCTCAAGGAAGATCAATGCTACACATGTAAGGCTGATACCAAAGACTAAAGATCCCAAGACTGTTGCAGAATATAGACCAATTGCTCTCAGCAATGTCTATTACAAGATTATCTCTAAAATCATCACCAAAAGAATGCAACCTATACTTCAAGGTATAATCTCTGAAAACCAGTCAGCCTTTGTCAAAGGAAGATCTATAGCAGACAATGTGTTAATCACACATGAAGTTCTACACTTTCTAAAGACTTCTAAGGCAACAAAAAGATGCTCAATGGCAATCAAGACATATATGAGTAAAGCCTATGACAGGCTAGAATGGGTTTTCATCAGAGAGGTTCTAGAAAGGCTTGGTTTTCACAGTAAGTGGATCACATGGATTATGCAATCCATCACTACAGTCAACTATGCTTTCCTACTCAATGGAACAGTGAAAGGAGCTACTATACCTACCAGAGGGATATGACAAGGTGATCCCCTATCACCCTACATATTTATTCTATGTAGTGAAGTTCTTTCTGGGCTATGTAGAAATGCTCAAGAAAATGGTGACTTACACAGAATTAGAGTGGCTAAGAAGATTCCAAGCATCAATCATATTCTTTTTGCGGATGGTACAATGTTTTTCTGTAAAACAAATAGAAAAAGTAGTCAAGCTCTAAAGAGGATACTACAAGAATATGAGACAGCTTCAGGTCAGAAAATAAATTGCCAGAAATCTGCCATTACTTTCTCAAGTAAAACCCCAACAGAGATTAAAGAAAGAATCAAACAAGAACTACAAATCAGTAAAGAGGGTGGTCTTGGAAAGTACATGGGACTGCCTGAACACTTTGGCAGGAGGAAAAAAGACTTATTCAGCAGCATAGTAGACAGGATCCACCAACGAGTTATCAGCTGGTCCTCTAAGCATCTATCTACAGCAGGGAAAATGACAATGCTTAAGTCATTCCTTACAGTGATGCCTACATATACAATGACTTGTTTTAAGCTACCTGACAGCCTATGTAAGAGGATCCAATCCAAGCTAACTAGATTTTGGTGGGACTCTAGTGATGGATCAAAGAAGATGTGCTGGGTAGCTTGGGAAAAACTCACCAGAAGTAAGAAGGAAGGAGGATTAGGATTCAAGGATATCCAATCCTTCAATTATGCTTTATTGGCAAAAATCAGTTGGAGAATTTTGCATAACCTAGAGAGTCTTCTGGCTCAGGTTCTCTTGGGGAAATACTGTCAAAGGAAGACATTCCTAGATAGCAAAACTCCTACCTACACCTCCAATGGATGGAGAGGAATCATCATAGGTAAGGAGCTTCTCAAACAACAACTGGGTATCGCAGTAGGAGATGGCAGAGGAACTAGAGTCTGGAAAGATCCATGGCTCTCCTTATCCACACCAACAAGACCTGTTGGTCCACCTACAGAGGAGACAGATGAGTTATTAGTTAATGACCTAATGGACAATCACAGGAAGTATGAAATAGAGAAAAAATCAAAGAAATACTACCTGAGTATATGGAAGACATACTAGCCCTGAAACCAAGCCACTTGGAAGTCCCAGACAAACTGGTGTGGCTAGGACACTCTTCCGGGGAGTATACTGCAAAAACTGGCTACCATACAGCAAGGATACCCCAGGAACAAATGGATATCCCCCACAGACAATCAAGAAATCAAGGATTCAATTGGACATGGCTCATCTGGAATATTCACACAGCTCCAAAACTTAAGTTATTCCTCTGGAAGGCTATCCAAGGGGCAATAGCAGTGGGAGAGAACCTAGCAACAAGAGGAATCACCATTCAACCCCTCTGCATTCACTGTGGCCAAATAGAAACTACAGAACATCTCCTGTTTCACTGTAGTTTTGCTCAAGAAGCTTGGAGTTTGGCTCCCTTCAGGAGCACCCTCAACTCTGGTACAATACAAAATCTCCGACAGGGTCTTGAACAAGCTAAGATAATGGATTACTGGTGTGAGAAGTTTTAATCCCAAAATAATTCTGCAAGTGCACAGACAATCGCAGTAGTATAAAGGGTATCGAATCCACAGAGACCAAGGTTACACTATGAAATTATGGATTTTAAATTAAAGCTAAGATAAAATATGGGTTTTGGTTGTAACAAAACAATGAAAACAGCAATTAAACGATGTGAAATTCAATAAGAGAAAGGCACTAGATCAAGGTTATTCTCTGGTGATCTCGGATTAAGGACTGAGCTACTGTTCAGGAACTAAAGCAATTCGGTCTAGAACTCAAACATAAAGATAATATTGCCCCACTGTCATGATGTATCAATATCTTTATCCAGCAACCTAAATGCCTAAACTGTCGTTTGGATTTAGTAATGATGCAGACAAGCATTAAGAGTTGGTTCAATTTGTTCACAATTGATCGTAACAATCAACTGTCGTTGGTTACACACCAATTGCTCAACAATGGTTTATCTAGCAACCTAGAGCACTGTCGTGAATAAGTTTAACTTGTATATGTTCATAGATTAAGTGATCAATATTAATCTAGCATGAAGAACCCCTATTGATGAAGACATATGATTATGCAATCCTATTTGGCTCAGTCACTAACAATCCTAAATCACCATTGAAAACCTCAATCTAGCTAAAGGACTACTCAATCATGGAGAAAGCAAACACAACAAGACAAGAGAGGGAACTCATGATGGAATTGAAATAGATGAGGGTTTTAGAATTTTTCTCAATAGATATCGTGAAATGAATCTCCAATCTTCAATCCAAAAGCAAAAGAACAAAACTCAAAGAGCAGCCGAGAGTCTCCGAAAAGTAACGAGTGAAAAAAATGAAAATGAATCGTGATCCTTGTCTTTGAGGCGGCTACTCCTTATTTATAAATAAAAATAGGTTAAAATCGGATTTGGGTGACCAACCGGTCGATCTGAATTCGGACCGGTCGGTCCGTCTTCAGGTTGCTATGGTCTTAAGGTGTGGACCGGTCGGTCCACATGTCAGACCGACCGATCCAGTTTCCAGAGGTCTCAAATCTTCGCGTCATCGGGCTCGCTCCAAACCGAGCAGGTGCTCCGTTCTTCAAAACGCCAACTTCTCTCTGGATTTGTCCCGTTTGCTTCAATGACCCCCGAATGCTCGAATCCATGTTCCAAAACCTCCTTTAACCTGAAAAGACACACAAAGAACTAGAAAGAACCGAAAAGGCTAAAGAAACAATATGTAAAAGAGACCAAAATACTAATATATCAACTCCCCCGGACTTAGATCTTTGTTTGTCCTCAAACAAAATAGGATCAAGGACAAAAGAGTGTCTTAAGATCCCATGGAATTCACTCGCTTGTTGGAAAAACCTACGGACTTCATACTTTCATCACTTGGCCTAGAACGTGTACCACAACCTAACCTTATTCACTCACAACTCAGCAAAACTTCGGAATCCTCAATATCATCTCTTAATCAATTAATGAAAATGAAAGTACAGTGATCTTACCAAGGAGGATCGTTTCAAGGGGTGCCGACTTCTTCTAACCAAGACCCTTTCCCGTATACTCTCTTTCTCAACCTTTATTTATTTATTTTATTACGATAATTTTTTTCTTTTTATGGGACGAATCTAATGAGGTCACAAAGGAGATACAGGTTTACGCATCGTCCCCTGGTTCACTTTGATCCTCTTAGTTTCCCTTATAACATACTTTCCGTGAGGTCACAAAAGAGACACGGGTTTACGCATCATCCCTTGGCTACTTGGGCATGTTGCTTTGAAGTTTTTTATGGGACGAATCTGATGAGGTTACAAAGGAGATACGGGTTTACGCATCATGTTGGGAATGTCCTGAAATCACACTTGTATTCACTCTAGTGATAGTTGTACTGTCGAGATCAGACATTCATATAATACTAGGTGGTCATGACGTTTTGCTAGAGACTACTCATGATCAATGAGTTATGAACTCATTGCTAGTATTATATGATCCTACAGGGTCACACACCTAAGCAAACTGGATTCACTTAAGTGGGAATGATCATTAATGTAATGATCCAAATGATGTGTATTTGATACACATGAGAAACGTGTTTAAGATGTTATGTCGATCAACACAATAGTGTGGTGTCGATCGACATGTGTATATGATACACATTAGAAACGTGGTTTTAAATATGGTGTCGATCGACACTAAAAAGTAGTGTCGATCGACACGGGCCAATAATCGAAATAGGAATTTCGGTTTAATGACTTAATTTGAACCGGTTTATTTCCTAGAAGATTAGGTTTTCTCACGTGCCTATATATAGGATATGAGGCACAAAAACCGATGAGCCAGAAGTTGACAGCCGCCTCTGAAAACGTAGAATCCCAGAGAGATCCGATTCCAGGCACTAGCATCCCTGCGGATTCCAGTTTGTGTGCGTGTGGACTATCAGTAGAGGCGCACCACTTGGGGCGCTCTAGATCTCGAATTTCTGATCATATTCCGCTGCATAAACTCCAGGTATATTCGAGATCCGTTCTTGTTGATTCTTTGTTTACAAACCCTAGATCCTAGGCAAAGGAACTTTCATTAGGTTGATTAATAGAGATTAATCCGGTAAAACCTGAGCGAATTCCAACAGTGGTATCAGAGCCTTAGGGTTTAACAATTGAATCTAAGAGCATATAATTGAATTAGAGAATTCAGTTTAGAACTTGTGATGTTTAGGTTGCTTGCTAGATCAATTTTTTCCTGAAAATCGTTTTCTTTAAGAATTGATCAGCTCGACAGAACTGCTCGTGTCGATCGACACAATGGTTGTGTCGATCGACACGGCCTGGCAAAATTGTTTTGTCAATTGCGTTCTGATCAGTTTGAAAACCCTAGTCGTGTCGATCGACACAATAGTTGTGTCGATCGACACGATAGACACTGCCTTGCGATTTGGTTGATCGGTTCAATTGGATTGAATCGGTTATCGCGCTTGGTTAACAGATCGATTAAACCGGCAAATTTCGGTTTGCTGCGGTTTGGTTGGCGTCGATCGACACAAATGTTGTGTCGATCGACACCGACCGGTAATCGACCCGGTTCAATTGGATTGACCGGTTATCGATCCGGTTCAATTAGATTGACCGGTTATCGCAAAATTGATTTGGTTTGGTCAATGTCGATCGATACAAATGTTGTGTCGATCGACACTGACCGGTTATTGAATTGGTTCTGTCGGTTATCGAAATCGGTTCAATTGGATTGATCGGTTTTCGAAGAACTGTGACAGAGAGGTAAGTGTCGATCGACACTAAGGTAGTGTCGATCGGCAGCCTACTAAGATTATGGTTAGTGAACCTAAAATCTAATAACCGAACCAGATTTAATGAAATTAGGTTCCTGAATGCATATATGATATGTATTAGGATTGAAAGTTCAGTTCCTCAACTAAATATCAAGTGTTCTGGATGTCTTCCCGATCTTGTCAGCTGTCAAGACTCATTTCATTGCGTGATAGGCTTGCAGTGCAAGGTGTCCGCAGTTACATGAGTAAGGCAGTAGGTAATTGTGTTGATGGGCTTGCAGTGCATGGCATCAACTATTACATGACTGAAGAGATTGGTTTACTTGAGTGGGCTATCAGAAGTTCTGGGCCCATAGACATCAGGTGGATAAAACATAAGATGTCTTGTCCACAACCAAGAGTCATATTGGATATGATTAGCAAAGTGTTGCTTACCTATATAGCTAAGATTTGAGTGACAGCCAGTGGCTCGCTCGGGTTTTAGTGAAATATGGATCTTGGATCATTATATTCATTTGAGGAAACATTGTTTTGAATATAATGCGAGTTTTCTTAATTGTTAAGATTTCTCATTTCCCGAATATCATAACTGATTTTTCCTTTTCTTATTACAGTTATGTCTAATCAGAACTCTTTCTCGTTGAGATCCGTCATTGAGAAGGACAAGTTAAATGGATCCAATTTCCTTGATTGGTATCGGAACTTGAGAATTGTTCTCAAACAGGAGAGAAAGGACTATGTCCTTGAGAAACCTCTCCCCGAGAAATTAAGGTCCAATGCCTCACATGCAGTATATGATGCTTGGAATAAGCATTATTATGATATGGTCGATGTGCGCCGTCTGATGAGGGATACCATGAACTCTGAATTACAGGGGCAATATGAGAACGTGGAATCGCCTATCGAGATAGTCACTAGCCTGAAAGCAATGTTTCATGAGCAGACTCGAACTGAGAGATACCAGACGGTTAAATCTCTAGTTGAGTGCAAGCTACCAAAAGATGCTCCAGTAAGTCCTCATGTCATGAAGATGATGGGTTATATTGATAACCTGAGGAGACTGGATTGTCCTATTAGCCAAGAGTTGGCTACTGACATCATTCTGCAGTCACTGCCAACGAGCTATGATGAGTTCATCAAGTACTACATCAAGAATGCCTTGACGAAGACGTTGGCTGAACTGCATGATATGCTCAAGACAGCTGAGCTCAATATCAAGAAGGGCAAAAGGTTTGTGAAACCTGGTAAAGACAAGGGTGAGAGAAAGGCCGTCCAGATTGTGAATCAGGATAAGCCCGAGTTTCTCACTAAACCCAAGTCTGGCCCATCTGATGATGATACTTGCAGCTACTGTGGGGAGCCAAGGCATTGGAGGAGAAAATGCAAGAAATACATGGAAGATTCTATGGAAATAATGGAGATGTATGACACTCCTTATTCAGGTGTTTATGTTATTTCAAGTTCTATTTTATGGGTATTAGATACCGGTTGTGGTGCTCATATTTGTTTGAATGTGCAGGGCCTAAGCAACAGTAGAACGTTGAAGAAGGGACAAATGGAGATGCTCAACAGGAATGAAGCAAGAGTTGCTGCATTAGCTGTAGGAAATTTCCACTTGTAGTTGCCTTCAGGCTTGGTTTTAGAAACTAAATTATTGCTATTATGTACCTGCTATGAGCAGAAATGTCATTTCATTTTCTTGTAAGGATATGAATGATTTTATATATTTTGATAAGAGACAAATGTTGCTCTTTTGATCTTAATGATATATTATATGATAGCATCCCATTAGAGAATGGGCTTTAATGTCTTAAACCAATTTATGCCTGTATATAACATGAACACCAAACTATTCGAGTAAAATGACTCAGAACCCACTTTTCTCTAGCATTGTCGTTTTGGGCTACGGCGGATTCAGAAGTTCCATAGTAATGGGATTTTGGGATCATTTGATTGTGAATCATGTGAGAAATGTGAATCCTGCTTATTGGGCAAAATGACAATGGGCCCTTTATCAAACCAAATGAAAGGGCCAATGACTTATTGGGCTTTATACATAGAGTTGTGTGCGGCCCGATGAGCACAAATACTAGAGGAAACTTTCAGTGCTTCATTACCTTTACTGATGAATTCAGTAAGTATGGATGTGTCCATCTAATGAAACACAGGTCGGAATCCTTTGAAAGGTTCAAGGAGTTCCAGAATGAAGTACCGAATTAAATGGGCAAAAGTATTAGAGCTCTTCGATTAGATCGCAGAGGAGAATACTTAAGTCAAAAGTTAAGTGATCATCTGAGAGAGTGTGGAATTGTTTCACAGCTCACTTGTAGCGCCCCAGTCCAGGATCTGGACCGGAACGCTACTGAGGAACGCCTAAACGCCCGATCAGAGGTTCAAGGAACGAATCCTAGATCCCTAGACCAAACATTTAAGCATCCGTCCCTATCGAATATAACTCAAAGCTTGCCAACCCGAGCTATATCCGATAGTTGGTTCGTCCGGACAGGACTAGATACCATATGAAACCCATCATATTTAAAATCGATCCTTTATTTATTATACTTATTTATACTTAGTCTTTGAAACAGTTACAACATATATTTGCGCGCGGAAGTCTGATACTTCAAAACGGTCATGTACATATTAAACATACATTTACAAAAGCAAGGACAATCTACCACTGATTTTCCTAATGTTCCGTATGTGCTCCAAGGTCTACTTACTACGGTTACCTGCAAAACAGATTGAGTCGTAAGCACTAGTTGCTCAGTGAGTCTAGGTTTCCCCTAAACGAGTTAAATTCAAATAGGTTTCCCCTTAGACGGATTTCAAACGTCTAGGCTTTCCCCCTAGTTGGATTTTAAACATATATAATCCCAACCAAACCCCAAAATAATAATCAACACGCAACACGCAAATGCAATGCATAACTTAAACGTGAATCAATTTATGCATCAACGTTCTCTATTCTCTTAAGGCCTCGCGCGTAGTCAATTCCCATCACGTGTTTCATCACGCGTCACAAGGCATCATAAATCCATAACCACAAAGGCCTATGAACTTACAATCCTTGAACAATTCCTATGGTCCTACATGTTCCAGTATGCGACCACAAGGAATTCTGCACCGATCGCTTATGCAGTACAACGGCCCTAGGCTGCAATCCCGTCCCTCCGTGTCTTCGTGAGCTTAACTAACTACTGGCCGGCAATTAGTCAAGCCACGGTATAAGGGAATGACATACAGCGCACTCATCAAGTTTTATATGTTTTACCCATAAAAATTTATGCATATAAACTTGTATCTCGATTCATATAGATCTATTCTCAACCCGTAGTCATTCTGGTGACCTTATGGGCAAAATCGTATACTTATTAAGTCTTATATCATCTAACCATGCATATAAACTTATAAGTATTCATTCATGGATTCATATACAATACTTAGCAATTCTTATTAATGAGCTACCCGAACCTCAATTCGTATAGCACAATAAATCAAGCATCACTCAACATCATTCAATCACTTAGCTCAATCTTTACCATTTTCATTAGTTAAGATCCTTAGCATTTCTAGTGATTTCATAGCAAATAACCTCTACGGCCATAAACTTAACACAATCAAAACTCGTGTGTTCCACTCATCTAACACACGATAAAAATCCACCAAGACTCACCTCTAAGAAGAAGTATGCGAGTCGGCTCAAGACTCTTCCCTCGGATTCGCCTTAGATTCGGACTTGTTCCTGGACAACCGAATCCTTAAGGTTACTAAGGCAACACTTAGAGTTTTCAAAGGAAACTTAAGGAAATCAAGCTTAAGAAACCTTAACTAGATCGGATCAGATGAAACCAACCTTTCCTGAAACTCCTAAGATCGCTAGAATGGACTCTTCGGCTTGGCAAAGGCATGGATCGGTTCTCGGATCGCTCACGGATCGGAATGTTCTCGGTACGGATCGCTCTCAGATCAATAGTTCCTCTATCGTATCGCGGATTGGTACTCAGTCGGATCGGCTCGGATCAGTAAGCTCTCGTCACGTCTATCGGGTCACTATCGGGTCACGGATCGAATGGATGATCGGTACGCACTGGACCCTTCTCTATCAGGTCTCGGCACTGATCTCTATCGGGTCTTGGCACTAATCAGTACGCCTATCAGGATCTCTATCGGGCTATGAACGTGCCCGGTGCGTACTCGGTACGTACTCGGTATCGGATCAGTACGGATCGTGGTACGCGATCGATACGAGTCGGCCCTTCTCTATCAGAACTCGGCTTAAGAAACTCTCGAACAGCGTAAGGGTTCTTTAAGAAATCTAAGCAAAGGTTCGGATGATCGGTTCTTTCTTTTAACGGGACGAGTGGATCGGTAGAAGGGGGTCTCTAACGGTCACAAAAGAACCAAGGGCTCTTCCTTATATAGGAAAATGGAAGCAAGCTCGCCCTAGTGACTCACGGTCCTCGTGGAGCACATGCATATCGGGTTCGTTTCCGGGCCAACACGTGTCCTTTAGCAACGGGGAACGGGCGACACATGGCAAAGAGGTCGGCAACCGAAGGCTACTCGCGGCCGACATCCGGACGGCCTTGCCCAAGGCCAAATGGTACCCGAATCGTGCGGCCTTGGCGCGTGACTAGGTGCGGTCTTCATCCGATCGGTACGGGGTCATTTCTAGGGTCTAAGGCAAAATCCAAGTTTGGCCGGCCGTCCCGCGGTACTTGGCCGGTCGTTCTGCGTGACTTGGGCCGGTCTCGGCCTAGATCGCGGTACGGGTCACTACATCACTCCTCCTGGAATGCCCCAATAGAATGGAGTTTCCGAGAGGAGGAATTGGACCTTATTGGATATGGTTCGATCAAGGATGAGTCACACAGATCTTCCATAATCCTTTTAGGGATACGCTCTAGAAATGTCTGAGTTTACACTAAATAGGGTTCCAACAAAATCAATTGCAAAGGCACCACATGAGATGTGGATTGGAAATGTTCCAAGTTTGTCTTTACTAAAATTTGGTGTTGTGAGGCTTATGTAAAACGTTTAACAAGCTCACACCCAAATCCGATAAGTGCTACTTCGATTGGTTATCCTAAGGAAACCAAGGCATACTACTTCTACAACCGTTCTGAGAACAAAGTGTTTGTTGCTAAGAACTATGTTTTCTTGAGAGAGATTGTCTTTCCAAGAAGAACAGTGGGAGTGAAGTATAACTCGAAAATGTTCGAGAATCACAGGAGACTACTCGACCTGTTAAGGAAGAGCAGTAGCTGGATCTGCAAAGAGTTGTAGAACCTACACCTGTGGTGCCTGAAGTTCGCAGATCCGAAAGGATTCGTAACGATCACGAGAGATATGGATTTCTTGTGACCGATTGTCATGACTTGTTGATCATTGACAATGACGAGCCTGCGAATTTTGAAGAAGCAATGTTGGGCCTGGACTCCGTAAAGTGGCTTGGAGCCGCTAGATCCGAAATGGGAATATCTAGATATTTCAAAGCTTGGCTGGTGGCTAAAGGTTTCAAGCAAATCATGGTATTGACTATGATGAGACATGTTTATATTCGCTATGCTTAAATCCATTCGGATTATACTAGCAACTGCCATTTATCATGGTGATGAGATTTGGCAAATGGATGTGATCCAAATAATGCTGGGAAAGAATGCAAGCTTCATCGATCCATGTATGGATTGAAGCAAGCATGACGGAGTTGAAATCTTCGTTTTGATGAAGCAGTCAAAAGGTTTGACTTCATCAGGAATGAAGAGGAACCGTGTGTTTACAAGAAGACTAGTGGGAGCGTAGTTGCATTTCTCATTATGTATGTAGATGACATACTTATTCTCGGAAATGACGTTCCGTTGTTTTAGTCTTAGAGACTTGGCTCGGAAGTTGTTTTTCAATGAAAGGCATGGGAGTAGCCGTGTGAATTCTTGGAATATGAATCTATAGAGATAGATTGGGTAGGCTAATTGGATCGTATCAAGATGCTTATGGTGATAAGGTCTTTGACAGGTTCAGTATGCATGATTCCAAGAAAGGGCATCATACCAATGTCTCATGGCATTAATCTTGGCAAGACGCAGTGTCTCTAGACACTGGCTGAGCAAGAACATTTGAGTAGGATTCCCAGGCGTATACAGTGGAACCTATCATGCCATGACCTGCACTAGTCCAGATGATGTTTGTATTTTGAGCATGACGAGTAGATACCAATATGATCCATATGAAAGTCACTGGACAGTTACCAGGAATATTCTCAAGTATTTGAGGAATACTGAGGATAGGAGCTTGGTGAACTGAGGAAGTAATGTTTTCTGATGAGAGTGGTTAGACGGACAAAGACGATTTCTGGTCGGAACCTGGTTATGTCTTGTGTCTATATAGCGGTGCGGTTTGTTGGAAAGAGTTCCAAGCAGAGCGCCGCAGCCTCTCCCACGACCTAAGCATGAGTTTCGCCCTCCTGTTGTAGGTATTAGATATATTAAGATGTGATCTTGATTCTAGTGGGAGTTGTAATGGATTTAGTTATGTTATGATGTTCAAATAGACATACTTTGGTTATGTCATGATGAAATTGTTTCATGTATTATTTGATTATTGGATAATTGAATAATAGTCCCAAAGTAATTTATGGCATTTTATAGGTCATCAAGTTGAGGACTTGATCATGAAACCCTATAAGTGATAAATGACATAAATTACATTTATCCCTGGTCAAGGTTGTTAAAGTGGGACACTGACAACCGCGTGAGACTGGTATGTGAGGTGACTGATGACTAAGTTTCATGGAGTCATTAATCAGAGTATTAAAATCAATCACATAGATATGTGTTAGAGAACACAGGATCGGACATGACCTGCTAATGAGAACTCTACAGGATAGTTATATAAGTGTCATAAGAGGTTCTCATTACGACTATAGAGTATAGTCCTTAGACCTAAGTTCATCATGATTTCTTGCATATGAATTGGTCCGCTTTGACTTTGTCAAACGTCATCCGTAACAGGTGATTATAAAGGCATTGATTGGGCGTATCATGGAGTATGTGAAGTAACAGGGATGGAACGAGATGGGATTTGTCCCTCCTATATAACAGGAGATAAATATCTCAGGGCCCATCGAAGATTTGACACTGAGAAATGCGTGGCCGCGCTCAAACGAGGTGATTGTCAGTCGTTTGTTTTTGATCAGTATAAATCGGAGTTCGATGAACATGATAATGGCTGTAATAAGGATGACACGGTTCTTGCCTTATGCCATATCGAGATATAGAGACGAAGGGATTATGGGAATAGTTGATTCCAGTACAAGTGGGAGATTGTTGGGAATGTCCTGAAATCACACTTGTATTCACTCTAGTGATAGTTGTACTGTCGAGATCAGACATTCATATGATACTAGGTGGTCATGACGTTTTGCTAGAGACTACTCATGATCTATGAGTTATGAACTCATTGCTAGTATTATATGATCCTACAGGGTCACACACCTAAGCAAACTGGATTCACTTAAGTGGGAATGATCATTAATGTAATGATCCAAATGATGTGTATTTGATACACATGAGAAACGTGTTTAAGAGGTTATGTCGATCAACACAATAGTGTGGTATCGATCGACATGTGTATATGATACACATTAGAAACGTGGTTTTAAATATGGTGTCGATCGACACTAAAAAGTAGTGTCGATCGACACGGGCCAATAATCGAAATAGGGATTTCGGTTTAATGACTTAATTTGAACCGGTTTATTTCCTGGAAGATTAGGTTTTCTCACGTGCCTATATATAGGATATGAGGCACAAAAACCGATGAGCCAGAAGTTGACAGCCGCCTCTGAAAACGTAGAATCCCAGAGAGATCCGATTCCAGGCACTAGCATCCCTGCGGATTCCAGTTTGTGTGCGTGTGGACTATCAGTAGAGGCGCAACACTTGGGGCGCTCTAGATCTCGAATTTCTGATCATATTCCGCTGCATAAACTCCAGGTATATTCGAGATCCGTTCTTGTTGATTCTTTGTTTACAAACCCTAGATCCTAGGCAAAGGAACTTTCATTAGGTTGATTAATAGAGATTAATCCGGTAAAACCTGAGCGAATTCCAACACATCATCCCCTGGTTCACTTCGATTCTTGTAATTTCCCTTACAACATGCTTTCCGCAGGTCCCAAAAGAGATACGGGTTTACGCATCATCCCTTGGGTCACTTGGGCATGTTGCTTTGAATTTCTCCCCTTTATATATATATTTTTTTTTTTAAGGGGAGGCTTCAAAAGTTAAATGATTCAAAAGTTAGGGAGGAGAGAGTATACTTGCTGGAAATTTGCGGTGTCTTACATGGTTCGAATAAGTCTTGCCCAATGAACATCAAACCCCTGAGATAAAAATTAAAGATCAAGATTAAATACCAAATAGGAATTTGAGATGACATTGGATCAGCCTAATTTCTGGTAAGTGTGAGCTTTCGGGTAACTTTAAAATCAACCATATGTGGGGTGCTCAAAACATAACTTTGGCCAAGCTGCGAGTCATACAAGTAATCATTAGTCCAACATAAATCCAATATATCAAGTTCATAATCCCATTTCTAAACAACCTCTTTTTGACTCGATTAAACACAAAAGCAGACTCAAGAAAAACAAAAATCAAACTCAAGAGAAAACGCAACAATAAAACCGCTCCCCCAGACTTAAATCACACGGTCCCTGGTGTGAATAAAGTTTAGGAGATTGGCCACACAAATGAAAACAAGAAATAAAGCAGAAATAAAGCGGATAAAACAATGAAAATGGAAGGAGAATATATCACCCAGATGAAGCTGCGTCCTCAGATCGTCGGGGACTCATCAGAATCCATGGTGTCGTCGGAGTCATCCACTATAGCATCATCATCTGATCTCGTCTGGGTGGAAGGGCCAGAAGGCGGAGGCATGCGGCTTCTAGCAAAGCCTGATCCTCCTACTGCATCCGTGCCTCGGGAGCAAGAGAGAGCGCCCCAGATAGTAGACATCATATTGTGAAGCTTCTGAAAACTTCTGTGTTGCCAACTCATGTGCTCATGTGTAGTCCAATCGTCACGAATCGGGGAAACGGCAAACTGGTTGGCGTAAGGTGGGAGCTGGTAGTGCTGCTCAGGCTGGGCAGTACTGCTGCTAGTACCTGCAGTGTCAACGCCTCGACTAACATGGCGGCGCTTTCTGCGCTGCTGAGGTGCATCTGGATCTGAGCTCTGAGGTGAGACGGGGGGCAAAAATCGCACGTTGTACATGGAAGTTAGAGGCGCGTGCTCACTAGGCAAAGAGATGGAACGCTGAATCCCATCAAAATCAGTGTATTGCCACTTCCCTCCGGCTATCCATCGGTACTGAATAAGTTGTTGCATGCCTAAGAGTGCGGGCGCGTGGATAACGTCGGTGCCTGTCAAATCAATCTTATTGAAGAGAAAGATAGGAGTTAGGAGACTCCCACATACCTCTTGCTTCTTTCCAGGTCCACTTAGACCTCTGAACTTCCTCTCTGTCAGGAAGTGTGCAAATGCTGCTCCGTAGTTAGTGTACTGATCGCGAGGATACTCGGTGTAGATATCAGTCACAAACTCCGGCATCCCAAGATGCAGCAAGAACAACTCATCTAGACGCAGCGCTCCTGGCTCTTCTTTGCAGAACATAGTGTTGCCCAGGGCCTTAGCTATAATCCTGATGATTGGGTTCCTGATAAGAGCCAATTTCATGCTCCGTGATTTCGTAGCACCCACACCAATCAAGTTCCATAACCTGTCGCTCTGAGGAAAGTAACTACGGCTAGGGAAGTCCACGTTCTGATAACTCTCGTCGAAACCGTAGATATCGCACAGCTTGTTTAGAGAGATCTTGTATGTAATCCCTCTGATCTTATACCACAGGCGACCATCCTTAGCTTTCCTATCACTATCTGATGGATAATAGACCTCACAGGAGGCGAGAAATTGTCGTACAAGTTCCGGATAAAGAGGATACTGATAAGTGGCCATGTTCCCCAAACCTATTCGACTAAGAACAGCAGACACCTCTTCCTCAATGCCTAATTCCTGTAGCATCTGAGGACATAAGACCCTAGTAGGCAACATCTCTATGTTTAACAGCCCATTATAGCAGATGTTGTTGTACCTAACCCATCCATCTCCGGTTCGTCTGTTCTCATAAGACGGCTCACTAACTAAACCTTTCTTTTCTAGCTTAGGGTGCATATCAATTCCTGAGAAAGGTTTACCGTCCGGTCTAGGCCATGGATTTGGAAGCGAATGTGAACTACGCGATTTTCGCGGGGCATCTGGTTGACTGGAAGTGGCTATTCCTTTTCCCTTATCTCTTGTTGACAATCTCCTTGGTTCGTCGTGGTTTTGTTTTGTTCGGGTTTCGCGTTCTTCGTCCGAGCCATCTTCGGGGTCCGAGGTGGTGGCTATGATGTGCTTCTGGCGTCCAACGCCAACCATGGCTGCACAAACGAACCAAATTAGAGTGAGAAACAAGCGAATTGAACTCAAAAACACAAAGAGAAAAACACACCCAAAAACCCAAAACTTTCACATTCAAATAGCAATCTCATACCTTACAGATCGAACAAATTGATGGGATATTCGGATAGAGCTTGAAAAAACCGAGTTGATTAGAGCCAAAAAAACGTTCGATTTGGTTGAGAATTCGAAAAGTTAGGGTTTGTAAAAGTTTTTGGAGAAAAATCACCAAGAACACCAAAGAGAAAGAGTTTTTGGTGTTTTGATCGGTATTGTGAGGTTTGGGTCGTGGGGTTTGTGTTTATAGGGAGTAAACCGGTCCAATTTTAATGAATTAAACCGGTTCAAACTGAAAATCACAACAAAAATTCGACTTACCTGGGCAGGGGATCGACCGGTCCCGATACTAGACCGGTCGATCGGGATTCCAGTGACTTACCCGATCCTCTGGACGAAGTGGATCGACCGGTCTACTTGCGGATCGACCGGTCCTGATGCTAGTGACGTATCCGATCCGCGGGACGAAGGGGATCGACCGGTCGGCTCATGTGGATCGACCGGTCCGATTTCCAGTGACAATTCTTGGGTCATGTATGAACGCCGGATCGACCGGTCGAAATATGGATCGACCGATCCGAAATTCAGAACCCGCATCCAAACTTCCTTGACGAAGATTCCTAAAGAAAACGAAAACAAAGGTAAAACTGAAAAAGAACAAAAATCAAGAAAACGTATTTACACGTACAGGTGGGTTGCCTCCCACCAAGCGCTTTGTTTAACGTCATTAGCTTGACGTGCGTGCCCTGTAGGCGCAAGCATAATCCCTACGAGGATTAGAGACTTTCTTTTCCGGATCAGGGCTCGGTGGAGGTGGGTTGAGACGTTGTCCATTCGCTCTTTGATCACTTGTATTCAGTTGCAAAGCTTTGCTCAGCATTCCATTCACAACACCAATACCCTTCTTTTGCAACTCTAATGGAATAATAGCTCTAATTCTGGAGAAAGGTTTAGGACTACCTTTGCACTTCACCTTATAGTCAACCGAGTTTCCATCATATCCTTGAGGGATCAAAGTCATTTTAGGATCACCCTTGATCCTTTCGCACCGTACTTTTCCTTGCACCTTTGTCTCCTCCTTAAGGACCTTGGTGATGTGAGGGTGATTTCCATCTAGCACTTCATTGGTCTTACTCCTATCACCAAGCTCTTTGACAATATCAACTGATGGGTTCTCTCTTTCTACCGCCGAGATGCAAGAGTCGTGAATGGCGGTTCTTTTGGGAATGGCTCTATAGAAAACCTTTTCGTTGACTTTGGAAAAAGAGAGTCGCTTATTTGGCATGTCAATGATTGCACCCACCGTGGCCATGAATGGTCTCCCGAGGAGGAGAGACGTATCATACCCTTCTCTCATCTCTATAACTTGAAAATCAGTTAGAGCTAGGCAATCCCCTATTCGGACAGGTAAATCATGAATGATGTCATATGATGTTGCGGTGGACGAGTTTGCAAACCTAAGAGTCATATGACTAGGTTCTATCTTAGCCGTTTTCAACTTCCTCGCAATAGCCCTTGACATGAGGTTCACACAAGAACCAGAATCGCAAAGAGCTTCTTTAAATTCAACCTTTTCAATGGTGCATGGAACAAAAAATTTCCCAGGGTCTTCACCTTTAGGTAACACCCTCAATGGTGGTGGAAATGGGTAAGGGGTGTAAGCAGGTGACCTAACTTTATTAACGAGCTCATTCGGTCGAAGCACTACAGAAGACGGTCCAGCAACCTCTTCATCCTTTTTCTCTTCTGGAGCAGGCGCTCCTTGTGCACTCTTGACTGCTTCGGCGGGTTGAACTACTTGGTTATTGAGCTCCTTCTCGCGAGTGCAGATGGCTTCTATCTTACTGTTGAGATCGTTATACATGTTGTCCATCATGGCAATGATTTCTCTAGCAGAATTCTACTGGTTGAGTAAAGCCAATTGTATGAGGGATTTCAGTTCGTCTTGAGGGTTCGGTGCATGAGTTTGAACGCTTGTAAGCACATGGTCTCCACCCACATAGTTCACTTCTATGGACTGCTCATTTCCCTTGTTCTCACAAAGGTCAACACTCTCCTGATTCCTTTTCAACAACATGTTTACTTTCGCTGTCAGTTCATCAATCTTCTGTGATTCAACACTGCTAGTACATACAGGCTCAGCACGGTCATGGCATTGATTCCTGGAACTCGCAGCCAAGTTCTCTATCAATCTAATCGCTTCTTCCTTGGTCCTGGTCATAAAATCACCATTACTCGCAGCATCCAAAGTGTTCCTAGCATCACGATCAACACCATCATAGAAGATACTAAGCAATTTTTCATCGGCGAATCCATGGTGTGGACATTTCCTTTTGTATTCCTTTAACCGTTCCCATGCCTCACTAAAAGACTCTCCTGAACGTTTTTGGAACGCAGAGATCTTATTTCTTAGGCGCGCGGTCATGGCTTTGGTGTAGAAATGACCCAAGAACGCTGCTATACATTGCGGCCAAGTCGTGATGGATCCAGCTGGTAGCGACTTGAGCCAGCAGGAGGCTTTGTCCGCGAGTGAGAAAGGGAAAAGCTTGCATTTCATGAAATCCTGGTTCACTCCTTTAGAGCTTGCTGTGGAGCAAATCTCCTCGAAGTTCTCGATATGGTCTACTGGAATCTCCGCAGGAAGTCCATGAAACATGTTTTGCTTAACCAGTGATATCAGCTGAGGTTTAATCTCATAGTCTTGCCCCTCAAAAGCGGGCGGAACGATTGTCGCTCTATTCCGATAGGATGCTTGGGGATTGTCCATATCCCCAATTGTACGACGCTGATGTGGTTGTTGCTGCTGATGCAATTGAGCTATTTGTTGTTCCATCCTCCGAATAGCAGCAGCTACATGACCATTTGCAGCTCGATTGTCGGTGTCATCGCCCATGTTGGCTGGATACAAAAGTTTTTGAGAACTTTGGTTACACCTGAAACACACGCAAAAGAAAACAAAAACAGAAACGAAATTAGCAAAATTCTTAGACTATAAATAAAATCGAATTTCAAAGGTAACGCAATTGGTCCCCGGCAACGGCGCCAAAAACTTGGTGTGAGAAGTTTTAATCCCAAAATAATTCTGCAAGTGCACAGATAATCGCAGTAGTATAAAGGGTATCGAATCCACAGAGACCAAGGTTACACTATGAAATTATGGATTTTAAATTAAAGCTAAGATAAAATATGGGTTTTGGTTGTAACGAAACAATGAAAACAGCAATTAAACGATGTGAAATTCAATAAGAGTTAGGCACTAGATCAAGGTTATTCTCTGGTGATCTCGGATTAAGGACTGAGCTACTGTTCAGGAACTAAAGCAATTCGGTCTATAACTCAAACATAAAGATAATATTGCCCCACTGTCATGATGTATCAATATCTTTATCCAGCAACCTAAATGCCTAAACTGTCGTTTGGATTTAGTAATGATGCAGACAAGCATTAAGAGTTGGTTCAATTTGTTCACAATTGATCGTAACAATCAACTGTCGTTGGTTACACACCAATTGCTCACCAATGGTTTATCTAGCAACCTAGAGCACTGTCGTGAATAATTTTAACTTGTATATGTTCATAGATTAAGTGATCAATATTAATCTAGCATGAAGAACCCCTATTGATGAAGCCATATGATTATGCAATCCTATTTAGCTCAGTCACTAACAATCCTAAATCACCATTGAAAACCTCAATCTAGCTAAAGGACTACTCAATCATGGAGAAAGCAAACACAACAAGACAAGAGAGGGAATTCATGATGGAATTGAAATAGATGAGGGTTTTAGAATTCTTCTCAATAGATATCGTGAAATGAATCTCCAATCTTCAATCCAAAAGCAAAAGAACAAAACTCAAAGAGCAGCCGAGAGTCTTCGAAAAGTAACGAGTGAAAAAAATGAAAATGAATCGTGATCCTTGTCTTTGAGGCGGCTACTCCTTATTTATAAATAAAAATAGGTTAAAATCGAATCTGGGTGACCGACCGGTCGATCTGAATTCGGACCGGTCGGTCCGTCTTCAGGTTGCTATGGTCTTCAGGTGTGGACCGGTCGGTCCACATGTCAAACCGACCGATCCAGTTTCCAGAGATCTCAAATCTTCGCGTCATCGGGCTCGCTCCAAACCGAGCAGGTGCTCCGTTCTTCAAAACGCCATCTTCTCTCCGGATTTGTCCCGTTTGCTTCAATGACCCCCGAATGCTCGAATCCATGTTCCAAAACCTCCTTTAACCTGAAAAGACACACAAAGAACTAGAAAGAACCGAAAAGGCTAAAGAAACAATATGTAAAAGAGACCAAAATACTAATATATCAATTACCTTCCTCCCTCAGGTATTACATTCTCACATCTTTTCTCCTGGATTGCATGGAACATCTGGATTGCTAGGAACAATAGGATCTTCAACAGTCGTCGATACACTGCAGAGGAAACGATTACTAAAGCGATTGTCGAAGCTAAAGAATGGGAAGCAGCCCAAGCAGTATTTGGGAAACAAACATCATCTACTACAGGTATCATCGAAGCAGGAACTTACCAGGAAGGAATAAGACTCTTTACAGATGCAGCTTGGAATGCCGAATCGAGAAACGCTGGATTGGGTTGGCTTTGCCGGAATGCAAACGGTCAAATCATCCTTCAAGGAGCCAAACCGGAGAGTCAGATCGGCTCAGCGTTGATGGCCGAGGCAATCACAATGAGGGAAGCAATGGAACAGGCCAAAAATCACCATCTCAGGCGCTTCTCGATACTGTCAGATTCACAGACGCTGGTCAATCTCATCAACAACAAAAATCACCACTTGGAAATCTATGGAATCACCCAAGACATCCAAAAACTCTCAATCGAATTGAATGTTATTTCTTTCAATTTCATCTCTCGATCTAAAAACTCAGATGCCGATGTTTTGGCAAAATCGAGTTTGTTATTTGTATCGGTTTTAACCGGAAACAATTTGGTTTAATTGAATTTAAACATTTCCGATCAAAAAAAAAAATTGAGTGATTAAATAATAGGAGATATGTTGTGTTACATACGTACGTATAATCTTCTAAGTTTCTGACAATAAATTAAATGTGTGTAACTGCCAAATATTCCTAGAATTGAAGAATTTGAGGTGTGTTTTTGAAGAAAAGTCAGATTCCATAATCATGTACTATGGTGGGATAAGGACAATTAAGGTGGTTGCTATGAATATATACAAAGACCAATAATAGAGAATTTTGTTTTTGTACGTAGAAGAGTTTAGTTCTATGATTAGAAGAATGAAAATTACTATGATTAATTAGAAGAATTGATTTCTATGATTTGTATTCCCCAAAACAATAAAATTACTCTCTCCGTTTTAATTAAGTGTCGTTTTGACATTTTTAACACAAACTAAGAAAACATATTAAAACTCTATTATACCTCTAATAAATAGTTTGATTATTGGTATTCTATTCTACATATTATTTGTTAGATTTAGAGGTAAATTAAATATTTTACACTAAAAATTGCATTGGAACTATAAAACGACACTTATTTTAAAACATAAAATTAACCTTAAAACGACACTTAAATTAAAACGAAGGGAATAGTAACCAATTTATTTGTGGCTCATTTCTTAATAAATGTGCAGTAGAGTATCCCAAAACCTACGTACAACCAACAAAGATAAAAAAAACATGCAGTTACATAATTTTAAGGATCCACAATATTCTACATTTATGGTTACCTATTCAAAACTCTAATCTTAGACTACTATTTTGAGCAGCTTCGTAACTTTTTTTTTTTTTGTCAACGAGCAGCTTCGTAAGTTTGAGGTGTCGTTAACTATCCAAAGTTTTTATAAGTTTGGTCAGATTTCTCATATCACCCTATCGAAGTTGGAAACGATCTCTTCAGAATTAGCCATATATATAAGGAAAAACGATCTATTTCCCCACGAGAACTATTATATCTAAGCAGATATCCACCAATCCAAAGTTTTATACCTAAATCCCCACAAATCGAAAGTTTCAAACCCAAATACACACGAATTCAAATGTTCAAATCTATTTACACATAAATGTCGGTAATCGTGGTTTACTGTTTTGGGAAGATTTGTTAACCAACAGTAAACCGGTTTTAGACCCGATTAAACTCCGAAAACCCGATTAGATTCTTAACCCGGTTTTGGGATGACTGAGTCACGACTGAGTCATGACTCGTTTCTGCTTCGTGATTCTCCGGGATTTAGGAACAAATCCGGAGAGACTCTGGTGAAGTGAAATTGAAAGGAACTGTGAATGCTTTGTTTATTCATCGATTGAAGAATTGTAATGTATACACAGGTACAGTGATATCCCCACCCGAGTAAATATATGAGGTTCGTCTTCTTCGTCGCCTTTTCAACTCTCTGCTTAAACCCAGAAACAAAAAAATGGATTCAAGCCTAGTGTTATCTCTAAAGCTAAATCCTCTTTCTCCTCTCTACTCTTCACACCATGTTCTTATTCGCCGCCGCTCAAGCTTTCTTCTTGCTTCTCTCACCGCTTCTATTCTCCGGTCACCGTCTACGCCACGAAGAAACTCCCCCAGAACAACGTCCGTTCTGAATTCGATGACAGAATCAATGGCGCTTTCTCTCCTGATTCTGATTCTCTCTTCCTCAACCGTGTAAATTTCTTCTTTCACTGTAAAATTGTGTTTTTCCTATTAACACTATTAGGTTTGGGTCTTGTTTCATGAAATTGGCTTTGGTTATTGTCTATTTATACTGAAATTTTCTGTTTTAATGCTTTAGTTGATTCAGTTTGAGCTGAAATTCTTAACATTTTGGAGGTGTTAGCTCTCCCGAACGGACCCAACACTTCTTCTTCTTCTTCTTCTTCTTCTTCTTCTTCTTCTTCTTCTTCTTCTTCCCATGTTGTTAATTCGTACTTGAATTTCAAAAAATTACAGAGAATTCTGGATTCACCGAATTGCAGCGAGTTCTCAATCCTCAATTGTAAATCTGATCTAGAGAAGAAGAAGAAGCTTCATTTTTTCCAATTCATGATTCTATCGACAAACAAATAATGAAAACTGGGAATCATCTTCGTGAGGTTTCGTATCTCGAAGATTCCATTAGGAATCGAAAGACTCTCCGGTATCTTCCCCGTTAACTGATTCTGCCACGCGAAGAACATGGTCAAGCTTTTTAATTTCCCTATTAATGGTGGAATCTCGCCGGAGATTTGGTTGTTATCGATCTCTAAATGCGTAAGCTTCGTGCAATTCGAGAGCTCTTCAGGGATCGTTCTGGAAATCTGGTTAACGCTGAGTTGAAGCTTCTCGGGATGTTACCGGTGAGTAGATTTTCCGACAAATCGATGAGGAAAAGCTCCGGACAGTTTCCTATCTCGGTCGGGATTCATCCGACGAGGTTGTTCTGCCATAAGAGAAGGCTTTGAAGCTTCTTAAGATGCCCCAATGTCGTCGGAATCAATCCAGAGATTGAGTTTTGATACAAGTAAAGATTTTGAAGCTCCGTACAGTTTCCGATCTCATCATGGGTTTATGCGGGTCGGGTTTATACGGGTCGGGTTCTAATTGGGTTAAAATTTGGTTTATTCGGTTTAGTGTTGTATAACCGATCTGGTTTACGAAAAACAAACACGGTTTTCAATTCGTGTGTATTTTGGTTTGAAACTTTCGATTTGTGGGGATTTAGGTATAAAACTTTGGATTTGTGGATATTTAGATAGTGGTCAAAGTTTGGTGGATATCTACTTAGATATGATAGTTCTCGTGGGGAAATAGATCGTTTTCCCTATATATAACTCACAAAAAACCATATTCGACCAGGTCCACACAAATTGACTACTTCTTGGTGATGGAAGAGTGAACGTAATTTCATGTTCGAGGTTTTTGGCTATATTCGGGTTTGAGTTGTTGTCTTTTTGGTTCTAGTTTCGTTTTGATCTCTTTAATCTGTATATTTTTGTGGTTGAATATTTTTTAAAAGTTTTTTTCCCGTACTATTTTTTTTGCATGGCTCAGTCTTCGGGATATCTATTATATATCCGCCGCTTTAGGTTCTAATTTTCTTTAAAATAATATTAGATAATTCATATGAAAAAGAAAAAAAATCGAGTTCTCTAATATACAACTAGAATAAGTGGCCGGTATTATTAAAACGAAATATATGATTATGCGACATTCTCTTATAAACTAAAAGTATTAAGGAATAATGATTCATTTGGTTCCAATAACACAAGTGATGGAAGTGGAGTAAAGTTTGGTGGATTGGGCACCGACTAGGGGAGGTCCACGTCGCTATTGGTCCCCGTAATCTTCGCTCCTTTTACTTTGTCTTTCACAAATCCGAACAGTTTGATGTTAAAAAAGAAGATTTTAAGTTTTTGAATCTTTTCAGTTTTGTTCCTTTGTTCCGCATTTGTCGCTACGCGTGGAGCCAATTCGACTTGCACTTTTCATCTCTTTTGTTTTACCATAATTTAAGGGTGTGCTTACTTTGCCCGTGATTGTGAGATATGTTTGTTACTAGAATGCGTGATAGAATCTTATTCATTTCTTGTTGTGTATTGTATTGAAGTAGTTAATTTTGCTAGGTTTGGTATTAACATTTACTTATAATTTTGTGCGATGTATAATTTTCCAGCCTCAAAGGAGACTCGGGAGCATGACTAGTGACTACACTTCCTTTCGGTGGATGATGCTTACACTAGGACAGCACTAACATGGTAAATTATGTATCATTATTTAACTAGGTTTACTATCTAGACTACCCGCTAAATAGAGTTATTTACTTGCGGAATATTTGTTTCCATTAGATATTTATGTCACTTGTTAATTGAGAATTATTTGTTTTTGTTATAAGAAAAATTGCATAATGTTTTCGGATTATTTGCTCTATTTGTCAAGTGCTTGTAATACAAGTTGAAAGGTAGAATGTGTAAATGAGCATGGAGTAGACAACGTTGTTTGTTGGGATCTAGAAGAGCCGAGCGGAGTTGAATGTCTTTTCGATAGAACTGTTTTTATAACCATCTTCGTAATTTGTAATAAATCATAAATCTATACGACAAAAAAAAAAAATTACTTCTTAGTTTTTTTTTTTGTGTGTCAATTAATAGTAATACAATTGTGAATAATCTATTGTACAAAAAGGTAAAATGAGTAACACAAACCAAATCCGTTATTAGCTATGTTTTAATACTTGTTAGTTGAATGAATTTACACATATCTAATTTTGTTAATTGTTATTTGTCTTGATAACAACATACACTTGTTGTTTCAGGACAGATAACCTATCCAAAAACGAATACACAACCAATCCCTAATTTATATTTTTTTTTTTTTGCTAAACAATCCCTAATTTATATTGTTCAACTTGTTCTATTTCCTTTTTTATATGTAGCCAACTTCTTACTATTTTCTTCACCCAAATTGTATCTAGTATTGTGATTTTGCCAGAATCCTTCTTTTTCTTTGTTTAAGTAAATATAGTACTCTAGCTAATTGTTTTACTTGGATTCTGTAATTCTGCATTGATTGAACAAGACGTAAGAGTCAAGTTGGGTATTATTATTATTACATGACAATGTAAACAGATCCCCACGAGAATCGACAACTCTGAAACCAAAAAGACGACTAAGTAACATAATGGTGAAATAAGAGATAAAAAATGATGGAACATAAAATGCCAAACAGTAAGAGCATCACCATTGGAGACCAAATGGTGATGTCTCACAATAAAAAAATATTAAAATTTGAGTAAAAGGAAGAAAGAGAGTGTTTTTTGTTAAAATAGTGTGGTGTATTGAAATATAAAATTAATAAAAGTTGAGTAAAGAGAGGAGATAGTGGATGTTTTTGGAGAGAGTATGTCTTGTGTGAGACATGAGAGAGAGAGAATATGAGTGTGTTTAAATATAAAATTAATAAAAGTTGAGTAAAAGGATGAAAGAGAGAAGGTATAAAGTTGAGTAAAAAAATGAAAAATAATGTATAAAGTTGAGTAAAAGGAAGAGAGAGTGTGTTTTTAATATTTTTTTATTGTGAGACATCACCATTGGGTCTCCAATGGTGATGCTCTAATAAGATATGTACACCACTATTTTCAATAAAGCTTTTTCTTTTATTTTAATGATGGTTAATTTGATAGAGTAAATTAGGTACTCTCGATAAGCAAAAATTATACTATGGGTCCGATTGGTAACCTAGTTTTTTTTAAAAGCTAGAACGGTAAGCTGGAGCGGTAAGCTTTATAGCATAGTACAAAACTGTATAGATAAAGGTTTGAGATAAAACTTTATAAATAAAAGATTAGTGTAATAGTATTGGTAAAGCTTTTGGTAAAATTTTCGTGATTGGTACAATTTAAAGCGGTACAAATTAAAAAGTGGTTGTAAGAGGGAAAACGGCTTATTCATACCTACACTCTATGTAACTGGGAAAATTCCTACCTTCTCTTTAAAATGGGCTTAAACATACCTCCACTCTTAAAAATCAGGCTTATAAATATCCAATTGATAACAGAGTTAAAATCACTGTTAAAGGATATGACTAGGCAGCTTAGTCACTAAAAAGAGTTTATGAGTCATAATTTTTTTAATTAAAAAAAATTATCTTATGCAAAACCAAAAAGGACGTGGGTTCGTTAAAAATAAAAAGAAGAAAGAATAGGATAAAAAATACAAAACGACAACGCATTGTTTTGAAAATAAAAAAAAATTGATCTTTCATCTTCTTCTTCCCATACGACTTATGAACAGAGAGAAATAGAGTTTGCTATTGTTTTTCTTTTCTCATAAAATTGAGTGCAAAATCTTCAACGAACATGGTTATGGCTAGTTTAAATAGATTCATACAATTTTATTCTTTACGAATTTCAGTACTGGGTTCGATTCCTTGACAAAATGAGGTAAAAATCGAATTTCGTTTGGGTTTTGTTAAATGGTTATGTTGATTTCGGCTTAGGTTATACAAGTTCTGTAGGTGAATATATGTCATATTCGGCTTAGATTACAGGAGTATTGTAATATCTAAGTAAATGTGTATACTATTTATGCATATATGGACTATGACAAAATGTTGCACAACAAGTGTTTGATTAAATGTCTTAGTGAGCTAAACCTTAATTTCTGGGTTTTTTTTTCTTATTCCAGCGATCCGAAAGACATTAACTTTCAAGTTTACTACAATGGAAGATTTGTAACTCATGACAAAGGTCAAATTACTTATGATGGTGGAGAGATACATTTCCATCAGTCACCGGTTGCAGGAGTGTTGACTGAGTTAGCTGAAGCGTTGGCCATTTCATTTGATGGTCAGAGGATATGGTACAAATTTCCATGGGAAGACCTAGACAAATGTAAGACTCTGTGTGATGATAGTGTTAACTTTCAGAGGATGGTTCAAGCTACAATGTGGACGAATACTATCGATTTGTATTTGGAAGGTAAAAATGTTCATGAGGAGGTTCAAGATGAAGTTCATGAAGATACAGAAGATGAAAGAATGGCAGAGGATGAAAATCAGTGTGTAGATGATGAAGATATAACTGGCCAGACAGAAATGTGTGAAGAGAAAGCTCGTGTGGAAGCTCTTGTGGCTGACATTGTTGATTCAGACGCCGAAGATGAAGATGATGCATATCAAAGAACTCCACGAGATTGTGACGAAGACGAGGAACGAGATAGTTATGTGAGATACAGAAAAGGAAGTGGGAGATTAGAAATACTACAAGTCTTTGAGAGTCTAAAAGACTTCAGATTTGCTTGTTTGGAGTACGCCTTGAAAGAAGGATACAACATCCGGTTTGGGAGATGGGGAGGGACCAAATATGATGCTAGGTGTGGAGTAAAAGATGTGGAAATGCAATGTGATTGGAGGATATATTGTTCTTACGATCCCCCATCGGGTCTATATATGGTTAAGACGTTTCAGGAGGAGCACACTTGTTTCAAAGATGGTCGTTGCAGGATTTTATCAGACAATGTCATTGCTAACATGTTCATCAATGATGTGAGGAATGATCCGGACCTAAGGCCGATATATATTCAAAACCAAATTATGGAGCGTTACAATTTGGTTGCAACGTACGACCAATGTAGAAAAGCAAAGAAGAAGGCATTGAATCAGATTGAAGCTGAATCTGATGAACAGTTTTCTAGGATTAAAGACTACGAAACAGAAATCTTAAGGTTAGTTTTCTTGTTTTCTAGGATACAGGACTGAATTTGTGTTTCTCAATTAAGATAGCAAAACTGAATTTGTGTGTTCATTGTGTAGGAGTAATCCTGGTTCCACCACACAACTACTTACAGTTGAAACAGAGGATGGAAAAGAGAGATTAGATAGGTTTTATGTCTGTTTTGCAGCATTGAGAAAAGTTTGGTTGTGCTATTGTCGACCAATAGTCGGGATAGATGGTTGCTTTCTCAAGTCCACTTTAAAAGGACAATTGTTGACGGCAGTTGGAAGAGATTCAAACAATCAAATCTACCCAATTGCTTGGGCATATGTGCAAGTAGAGAACACAGATACATGGGATTGGTTCATCAGGATGTTAAAAAAAGATTTAGGGCTTAGCGATGGTCACGGTTTAACCCTTGTTTCTGATAGACAGAAAGTAAGTGAAGCTATAGGTTTAATTATTCTTCTTCTTAGTTCATGATTGTTACAAGTTTAATATTTTCATCTTTTGGCAGGGTTTGATAAAGGCTGTTTGTCAACAATTACCTAAGGTCGAGCATAGGATGTGTGCTAGACACATTTACGGCAACATGAGAGCCAAGTTTCCTAAGAAAGCTAGACTAAGAAGCTTATTTTGGAAAGTTGTAGAGAGTCACAACAAGGCTGACTACGATGCAAGTACCAAAGAGATGGAGGAATATGATCTTACTCTTTATCAAGACTTGATGACTAAGAACCCGACAACGTTCAGCCGTGCTTTTTTTAAAACGACATCATGTTGTGAAGATGCTTTGAATAACTTTTCAGAGTCTTATAATAGTGCAATTGAGAAAGCACGTGCACTACCTCTGGTTGAGATGTTGGAGACTATGAGAAGACAAACCATGGTTCGTATTGACAAAAGGAAGACAAAGACATTAAAACACAAAGGTAAATTCAGTCTTAAGGTGAGTAAGATGATAGCCTTAGAGGAGAAAGAGAGAAAGTGGTGTAAGACCATTCCTGGACCAACTGGAATATTTGAATGTAATGAAAAAGGCACAGGTTACACTGTGAACATGAGGATGCATACATGTACTTGCAGAAGGTGGGATTTGACAGGAATTCCATGTCGTCATGCTTTACGTGTCGTCTTAGATAGGAAAACGTACAAAACAGATGATTTGATCTCTGATTGGTATTTGACTTCAACTTGGAGGGAGCAATACAATGATTCCATAAGACCATTAAATGGTCTAAAGTTTTGGAAAAAATCAGATAAATCAACACTTGAAGCTCCACCTAGAGATGTGTCAAAGGGTAGGAAGAGGAATCCAGAAAAAAGAATTAAGGGCATCAATGAGTCTCCAACGAAGGGAAAAAAGGTTACACAACATGGAAGGACTGTGTGTTGTTGTCATTGTGGTATGAGTGGACATAACTCATTATCTTGTACCAATGTGGAGCTCCAAAAAAGCCTAGGCCTCCTAAGAAAGCCAAAACTCAGCCTGGACGTGTAGAATCTGATATTTTTACGGTTGAAGGTGGTGAAGGACCAAGCCAAAGCCAACTAAGTCAACCTCCTGATCATGAGTAAATACATGGTACTGCTATTCTCTCTTTTATTGTTTTCTCTTGTTGTGTAAATTGTTTTGAATTTATATGGTTGTTTGGTTATGGTGGAGGTGCAGGTTCATGTTTGGTTGCAACATTATGGATATCGTCAAGACTAATGGTTCATGATGTTTGTTGTTTAATGATGGTTCATGTTCTGTTTTGTTTGACGATGGTGAAGAATATGCTTTTTGTTTTCCTCATGTAAAGTCTATCTTTTGCTTATGATTTTAGGATATATTTTGTGACTCGAAAATGTTGCTTCTTTAAAACATGATCGGCTATTTTGCTTCTTCAAGACAATGCTTTAGTTCTCTTACTCGACATTGTTGATCTATTTTTCTCTGACTCTCGTAACAGAGAAAAAAGAAGAGAGACAATTTAGGGTTTTGTTACTACAAAAACAATACGGCGTCGTTTTATTCTTATTTCTCCATCATTAGTTTAAAAAAAAAAATTATGACTCATAAACTCTTTTTTAGTGACTAAGCTGCCTAGTCATATCTTTTAACGGTGATTTTAACTCTGTTATCGATTGGGTATTTATAAGCCTGATTTTTAAGAGTGAAGGTATGTTTAAGCCCATTTTAAAGAGGAGGTATGAATTTTCCCAGTTACATAGAGTGCAGGTATGAATAAACCGTTTTCCCGGTTGTAAGATGGTAAAGATTGCTACCAATCTAACCCTATATTTAAGAAATAACTAAAAAGACTTGAACTCTTTTGGAAAAACAATAGGTTGTTTTCCTCTTCCTTTGTTTAGTTTTTTAATTCATTATAATTTTTGATTTGCCAATGAAAATACTCAATTTAGTTTTAGAAATTCTGAATCAAAGTTTATCCATCGAATAGAAACATTTTTTTCAACCGAGAATCACACTAGAAGAATCAAAATATCGCTTAATAATGGAAGAGTAACCGAGAATCACACTAACCCAATTTTTAGTTAGTTTTGTAATGCTTTCCGCTATTTCCATATTTATCTAACGATCTTATAGTACATGATATCCAATGTTCAAACTTCCAAGCATGAAAGAAATACTAATTATTACTTCTTTTGTTTAAAACTAAATTATCCACCTTTTTATGTTTCTTTTGCTTAATAAAATACTATATTACTTTACACCTTTTTATGTTTTTAAACCAAGATTCGGTTCGTCATCACACGGTGGCCTCAAAACCATAACAATGGTCGGTATGCAAATGATTCAATCCTTCAAAATGCGATAGGCACTAACAAGGTTCCACACGATAGATGTTAATGAGACTATCAAAGAATGAGCAAAATTTCACAGACTGGAACATGAAATCATCTATCCAGAACTTTATCGTGGTTAACTCAAACAACAAACATTATATATTTATTGGTCAAGTCTTTCAAGATTCATGTGTTATAAACAATCACAAGAGCCTAGCTAGTAACGTCACTGCAAATGCGTGGTTGGTAGGAGAATGAAATGAAATTAAATTCAAGAGGAATCCCAACACAAACAAAAGCAATATCGAAAGTAAACAAATGAATGAAAGCAAATAGATCCACAGAGAACAAAGCCAAACCCACAGAGTGTAAGCAGTCGTATATATCTCACTCAAAGTGATAAACCCAAACAGAGGATTTGCTCCAACCAAAATCCAATTGTTCTTCAAAAGATGATTCCAGAAACTACAATCAATCATATCTCAAAACACACCGAAGAATTAATTTCGAATTTGACCCGTAATTCATGAGCTTGTCACAAAATACGCAATCAATCGAGACTCAACTCCGGTAGAAGAAGGTTTATGCATTAAAAAAAAAAAATTAGGTCGAGGAAAAAAAAAATGGTAGCCTCAGATATCTGTTTTTAATTCATCGAACCCTCGTCAACTCAACACGGAATGTGACAGACAAGCTGTACTCATCATCGACAACCTAATTATACAGTGAAGAGGGGAACTAATATATATACTTTACAATATCCTCTTCTCTTTCCGATGTGGGACTAGTAACTGCCTTTAACTTTTCACTCTTAGTATCAATTGGGCCTCTTTCGTTTTTTTGCTTGAAAGCAATTGGGCCTTAATTATATATACCTACGGAATCATATATATTGATGTAAACAATGTTTTACGAAAAGAAATAATTATTATATGTTATGTTTTTGATGATTAATATAAATTTTTTTTTTATTGGTAAAATATGATTAATATAAATTCCTATATATTATTTGAGGAGCATTTTGGGAGAATTGTCATTCTTACAATTTTTCTTACTTTTTTTTATTAAATAATTTAATGTCTCATATACTACTATCCAAACACTTCATTCTCCTACTATGCTAACTTCCAAACACTATACGATGACCTTAATCCAATCTCCAAACAACTCTAATTTAGCAAACTAGGTAACTTGATTAATACTCTAATTTACCAAACAAACTACAAATACTATAAATTTCTGAATTTTTTGCTTTCTTTTTTTAGGTCAAACATTTATAATTTTTTGGCCATCTCATTTTAATTGGTAATTACTCTTTATAAATTCATTTTTTCTCTTTTTTTTTTGTACACTCATTACCAAACACATTTTTAAAACTTCTATTTTATTTTTCACACTAAAAGAGAAATGCTTCTAAGTAATTTACTTAAATCATACCGTCAATCACATTGCCAACACAATCAATATAATCAAATTATATTATCAAATTACAATCAAATTATCATAATGGCGGATAATTCTATAGGTTTCTTTCCATTACGCAAAATTCCTGACAAAAATAACCGCAAAATCAAGTTTTTTCTCGTTTACTCCATCCCAACCATTAAGTTCCTTCTAACTTAGTTTTTCTCATTTTCAGTAATTACGCAATGTTAATAATCAGAGTAAAATTCGCACAAAATTAATAAATAACCAACATAAACCATTTACCTGAACAGGAACATAGTTACTCCTCCGACACTGACCAAACGCCATAGAAACCGCCTGGTCCACAGTCTGGGCGGCTCCATCCGCGGAAATCCGAACCGCGGGTCGAGCCCAATGCTTACCTTTCCACTTCATAACCTTATCACAATCATACTTAACATCAACCAACTGTCCCGTACCAAGAGACAGCACAAAGCAAATCCCCAACACCTCTAACAAAAGGAAACTCTTCCTTATTATGCAACACGTGCGTAATCGCCGCAGCGGTCAGATTACTCATAGCTAAACCACCATCAACCGCCACGCACCGGGTCTTACCATTAACCGATTTCATCTCAACCGGTTCAAACACTCCCGGTTCAGCGCAAGTCGCTCTACAAACTTCCCATAGCTTAAAATCATAACCGTCCGTTTCCAACGCATCGGCACGTGAGAATAAGAACGGTGCAGAGCTGGTTAAGTCGTAACAAGGAATCAAAACCGGTTTAATCGTGTCTTTAAGCGTAAGCTCACCGAACGATTCCTTCATCGATTTCTCAAGCTTTGAAGAACCGGACCCGGTTTTCATAACCCGGTTTAAAATCCCGGATTTGTAAAAGGATTTTCCTTTCTTCGCTAGAAACCGCCACGTGTCCTCCGCTTTAAAGATCGAACGGTTACCGTCGTTAGACGCGAAAAGCATCGCCGTGAAAATTCCTCCGATACCGGAACCGGAAGCTACGTCGAAGTAATCGGCGACTCGGGCATTCGGGTCACCCGATTTCGATTTTAGTGCATGTTCCAAATAAGCCAAAGCCTTTCCGGGTATGATTCCTCTCATTCCACCACCGTCGATACTTAAAACGCAGATTTTTCCTCTCTGGTTCTTGATTGATCCCGGAACGACGCCGTTTTCCGAAACTGCCGGTGATTTTTGTTGTTCAACAAGCTGCTAATTACAAGGAGCTCAAGAAGGGTGCTAATGAAGGTATCTTTCTTCTTAAATCCTTTGCTTTAGATTTTGTGAATTCTTTTTGTTATTGTTTCTGATTTTTTTCCTTTTGCTTATTCGGTTTTCAGCTACAAAGACTCTGAACCGTGGAGTCTCTGAGTTTGTTATTATGGCTGCTGATACTGATCCACTCGAGATTCTTCTTCACTTGCCCTTACTTGCTGATGATAAGGTTTGATTTGTTCTGTCTTTCTGTTACTCTATTGTTAAATGGCCAGTTGCTTCTTCAAATGGAATCATTAGGTTTTGAGATAGTCAATTAGTTATCTGTTTTCTGAGTTTTGTGTTATCTTTAGTTTTGTATACAGGTTCATCTAGTTTTTGAGATAATCATGAGTTCTTTGTTTCCTGAATTTAAATAGATTTTCGATTCTTTTGATTGTTAGTTGTTTTGAGTTTGTTATTAATTATTCATGTTTGTGTATATGAATTGATTTGAAACAATATTCATTCACTTCGAAGTAGTCATTTCATTCTGATTCTGAAATGTTTTGATTTGATTCTCTTGGATTAATTTATCAGTCTTTTCTTATGTGAATTATTTGCAGAATGTGCCATATGTTTTTGTCCCTTCAAAGCAGGATTTGGGAAGATTTTGTGGTGTGAATAGACCTGTTATCGCTTGTTCCGTCTTATCAAACGAAACGAGTCAATTGAAACCACAAATCAATCATCTCAAGGTAATTAGCCTAAAACCACCATTCGGATTCTATTGTTCAGAATCTTGTTTTAATCGTTTTATCGTTCTGAAATTGTTTAGAAAGCTATTGAGAAGCTCATGAGCTAAGGCAATCTGCGATTGATTGCTCGGTATGATGGGTCTCAGTGTCTTGGAAGGCTTTGACTGAAGTTTTGTTTTGGCAACTACCAAATCAAAAACCGTCCATAAATTCTATCTTCATTTGTAACGTTTTGATACACTCTCTGCTCTTTAGTTTCTTCAGAGTTTGTGCTTTGTGTTTGGTTTTGTGGTGAACTATTTGTGTCATGTATGAGAAGAGTACTTGTTTAATTTAAGTTTTGCTTGTAATGAAACTCAAATGAATCAGATCATTATATAAGTGGACCCTAAGCATCAAATTCAATAATCTTTATCAAAATTGTTCAGTAATATTGGATTACCTATCAGAATTTCTTCCAAAAGTATAACTATTTGTCCCAAATTTGAATTTCATTCAGATTATATTTGCATTCATCTGTTCTTTGTGGATGTGAATAGCTTTTTTAAGTAATCAAACTTTGGAAAGGAAGACATAATGAAGAAATATAAGTTGTATAATATAACAATCACCACACCCAACCTAACACAGAAACAAAGTTTTACATTGCAATGTTTGTAGTAACCTATATGGAACTTAAGACCAACCAAAGACCCGAAAAGTATCTTCTGCATTTTGTTGTGTACATTGATAAAAGTCTTGCTTTTAGTCCGTTAGCTTCTACAGTAAACCAAGTGGAAATGGAAGTAACACCTCCCTCTATTTAGCATCTTGCTCCAACAATGGAATCTTATCCCATGTCTAGTCTAATCCGTTCAACTGAAGCGGTGGCAATGAAAACGCGCTCACGATAGAGCTACCGCTCCTGATTTCCTTCAAAACTCGTAAAGCATCGATCATGCTTTTCATGTGAAAACTCTCCATCAACTTATGCTCTGATAGCTCTGTTTGTATATTCTCAGACTCAGTCGCATCCGAAACCGAAGGATTCTCTGATTCAAGAAGGGTTTCAAGCATTGCCTCGGATTCTTTCACGAGCTTGTACAATAAGTCTGTAGTGTAAAATGGTTGCTGAAGAACTTTCTGAATGTAAGGTAAATGCATGAGATCACCAGTTCTTTTGTCATACTTCTTCAGTATCTTAACCAATCCTGCATAGTTCCAACAAAACAAACCGTTTCAACATTTTCATTCACTATAACTTTTAACAAAATCTTCTATACATAAATCAGGTATCAATGCCTACGATCAAACAAACAAAGCAAACCCCTTTCAACATTTCATTCACTATAACATTTAACAAAATCTTCGATACACTACACAAATGAAATTCTCTCTAAGCTACACAAGAACCTAATCAACGTTGGAAGCTTGAAACATATGTTATGAGCAATTGCAATTTTGTGGAAATGGGTAAAATTAAATTACCTGTGAAATTTTGGGCACGGTAATTGTCAAGAAGAACCATTTCTCCATGGAAATCAACAATTTCTCTCCTAATCATCATCATCTTCTCTTTTGATTCCTTAGCTTTCGAAATTCGATCTCTCAATTCCTATAATCACCCACACAAATCAATCAGATATTTGAAAAAAGGGAATCAATTTAACCTAAATTCAGCGAATCTGATTCGTAAAAATGTAACCTTTAATCTGATGATATACTCTTCCTCTGATATACCTTTAAACTATATAACAAGTCTACCACCGCATTGTTGTTTGAAGAACCTAAGTTACATAACAAGTATACTACCACATTATTGTTTGAATAACCTAGGTCATATAACAAGTCTATCACCACAATGTTGTTTGAATAACTTAAGTCAGATAACAAGTCTACCACCACATTGTTATTTAAAGAACGTAAGTCACATAACAAGTTTACCACAACTTTATAACAACCATCGTCGGATAATAAGCCTACCATAACTATATAACAAGCTCCGTCGCATAACAAATCTATCATCCGAAAAACGTATCTACCATAAGGTTAACAGAAAAAAACAACTATGTTTTTCATAACCAATGAATCTTTTTTTTTGAACAACAATCTATTTCTTTCTCTGCTTACTCTCCAAAATAGGAGGAAAAGTTTACAACAAGTGATAAAGAGATTATCACGACAACAGACAATTTAAAACCATAAACACATAAGATAGAGGCAAACAAACTACCTAAGTAACAAATGCTATGGAGACGTCTTTGGATCTCAACAACAAAGGGCTTAAGTAGTAACATGATGCCGTGGAAGATTAGAAGCACATCTAGTGATCTAAAGTTCCTGATTGAAACCGCAACAAATGCAGGTTTAACAATCTTGAGGGCGGCCTCACTAAGAAGTGATGAGCCGTTTAAAAACAGAGATATCGGATTCTCTGTGTATAACCCTTCCCATCCAATAGCTGACCACATGAAGTGAGAGAAGCACCAAGGAACACGGGAAGGAAGAATTGGTACCATCGAGTTTGCAACAATCAGAAGATGAAGCCTCCTGCAAGGTCCCAATCTGCAACTAAACCAAATACAAAACCAGTCTAAACTTAACAAGTTAGGGTCTAGATTGTGCATAAGGGAGCAAGGATTCAAGCTACGGTTTAATGAGCGGAGATAGACAATGCTATTGCGAGAACAATCCATCCGATAGCTATCCAGTTTTGAGCTCAAAAAGGTGAAATACACATCCAACAGTAAGATCGTTGGAGCGCATACACGCAAGCATAATATTACATCCAAGGTGATTTCAAAAGCATCCAAAAGTAAGATCAATGGAGCATTTGAGATCGATGTGGAGAAGCCTTTGTTTAACGAGCTTGGCTAGGACTTGACCGATGCTACCATACAACCAATCTGATTGGGGAAGTCTCTTTGATAGTTAGCTGAGCAAACTCCATCGTCTTTGCTATCAACCAACGGAGGAGAAGATAGCGACGTCGGAGGTGGAATCACCGTCGATGAAGGATGAGTAAAGGTTGGCCGCTGGATTAGAGGCGAGATCTCAAACCGGATAGCAACGCAGATCCGAAAACAGAGCCGTAGATCTGAACAATCAACGGCAAAGCAAGGGTAAGAGAGTCCTCGGTTTATCACCGAGAGGGCCTCCACCACACATAAGAGAGGACAGACGATGGAAGACTTTGCAAGCCTAAGACGCCGGATCTGCACAGGAGAAGCGGCTATGTTCGTCACCGTCGATTTCATCTTCTTACGATGGTCGGAGAGAGATCCGAGACTAACAATCAACGCCATAGAAGATGCTAGAGAGTATAAATAACAAGAAGCAAGAGAGACGGTCCGACGCCAGTGAGAAACGGCATCACCGGCGCCTGAAAACTTGGTGAGATGAGTTCCTCGATTCTTGGGCCAGAGAGGTCTTGCGGCTAAACCTAGTTTTCAACCAAACCAACAAAGTTTCATAACCAATGAATCTATTAATCGAAATTGTTTTAGTAAACTTCCCATAAATATATTGTTTTTTACAATAAACAGTTTTCAAAAAGTTTCAACCAATAGTAGTTGAATATTTTTTTTTTGAAAATTACAATCTCTTATCAATAAATTATTAAAATCTATCTCCATGAAATAAATTTAAATTTTTCTAAAAAAATTATCTTCGTGAAATAGAAAGTGTAGCTGTCAAAAGCTTATCCATCAAATTCACTGACACCGACGTATCCGATTCTATAAATTGGACACAAGTTCCTAAAAGACGAGAACAACAAAGACACTACATCACAAGTTCACAACTACAAAAATAAACTGTCTATTTCCCCACCGTGACTATGACATACACATATAACTCCACGAGATATTTTGCTCTGTCCAGATATCCACCAACTGAAAGTTCCATGTCTGTTTCTCCACCAAATCGATGTTAAATGTCTATTTCTCCACCCTATTAAAGTTTTGTGTTTAATTCTCCACAAATTGGTAAATTGATTGGTTTTCTGTTCCTGAATCGTTGTTTAACCAACGAAAACCATTTTAACCGAATTAAAACAAGATTTGACCCGATTAAACACGGTTTACGACCCGAGTGTATAGTAAACCAAAACAAAACCCTTGCCCATGTTTATACTTGATTCTCAGATCAAAATTCCCAAATCCAAAAAAAAAACAAAATCGTCTTATTCTCTCCTTTGTTGTTGAATTCTTGGTAGAAATTAAGAGAAATTTGGAAATTGATATGAAAAGGGAAGAGATTGAAGAAGAGATTGAAGAAGAGATTGGAGAAGAGATTTCTTCAAGTTTCTTCAATTTCTGGAAAAAAATTTCAAATCAAATTTCAATTTCTGGAAAAATCTTCATCACTTGTCATTGATATTTTCTAATGGCCTTAACTAGACCACCAACTTCCGTCTCTCAATCAATCGAAGATCCGCAAGCTCTATAGCGTTCATCATCGTCTTCTATCGTCTTCCACGAAATTCAAGTCTTAGATTTGAGAATTGGCTGCGATTCGTTGAATCCAAAATTCTCTGCAATTTTTGGAAATTGACGGAAATTGAGCCTAAAAATTTGATTTATTATTGGTAAGTTTCCTTTTGTACTATTCATAATTTATTATTGTTGATTCACAATTGATTTTCTTTCACTTTTTCTCCGTTCAAATCAAATCGTAAGAAAGAAAATTGCTTCAATGGTTAAAATATTTCAAAACAATTGCTGAACAAATCATGAAGTTATTTAGTACTTTACTCACTCTCGTAATTTTCTTAAGCAAATGTTCATTTAATTACGTTTACTAATTGGTCCCTTATTCGCCATGCACGTGTTATGTAACCAGGAACATATGGTACAATTGGCTAATTGCCATAATGAAATTTTGATTTCACACATAAATGTTTTGGTCCGCAAAAATATTTTTTCAGTCTGTACATTTACAAAAAGTTTAATTTGAGTGAATATATAAAATTTTATAATATTGTATAGATTTAAAGTGACATGTCAAAAATGATTTTTTTTTTTTTTTCACAAAACACACTTCTCTATTAGTTAAGCGAATACATTGTCTGTATCAGTACACCAATAGGGGACATAAGTGCTGATTACTGAAAAAATCCTATCTCGCGTGCGTGCATTCCTTGCTAACAAATCCGCTCTCGAAATATTCTCCCGTTGTCGGTAGATGAGATTGAATTCAGGGAAAGACTCCCGAAGGTTTGCCAGTTCACGCATCTCCGGTTCGAAGCCGGGCCACTCATGTGGCGCGTCTACCATCTTCACCAGATCCCTTGAATCTGTGGCGAAGGTAGAGCAAAAACGTTGTTTTTGAATTAAGGATTTCATGGCCCATAGCAGTCCGTGGGCTTCCGTGTGGAGGGGGGAGAGACTTCGATTGTATCCTTGTAGGCCCAAAAGATCTGTCGTCCCATCCTGAAGTTGTAACACCCAACCCACACCACTCGTTTTGTCTTCTCTCTTCCATGATCCATCGACAAGGCAGGTGAAGGTGGCTGGGGGCGGGGCCTCTGTGTCCGGAGGTTGCAAATGGGACCTTTGTTCCGTGATGTTTGCCTCGGACCAGTCTCGTGCCTCTTTAAAAGCTTTAGCTAGAGTTGCTGCTGCATCCCTGTTCACCGCGTTGAAAACCCAGTCATTTCGTGCTTTCCATATATACCATATGATCCAAGGAAAGGCTTTGGGGATATCGGCTGTATCCCTGTGATGTGGGATACGCCAGAAGAGGAAGTCTAAATTGGATCTTAAATTCTCTGACGGGAAGACATGAGGGTCTATCGGTATACCAGATAGGGCCCAAACCTGTTTTGCTGTCGGACATGTGAAACATGCATGGTTAATTGTCTCAGATGGGTCAGAGCATCTAGGGCAGCTCGCTAAATCCTTGATGTGTCTAAACTTGAGACGCTCGTTTACTGCCACCGCTCCTGCTAAACATTGCCATAGAAAATGGCGTAATTTATTTGGAGCGGGTAGTTTCCATACGTGGGCCTTGAGCGGGTTATCAGACGGTAGCTGGAGTAAATATTGTGTATCCGCATCCTTGGATGTCCTGGCTAGGTCATATCCCGACCTAACTGAGTAAAGTCCGGATTTGGTGTAATGCCAGCAAAAGTTATCTTCTGATACTCTTGGTGGGAGTCTCATGCTTAGAATTCTTGGCACATCCTGGGGGTGCACATTGGCCTGAATCGCCTGTATATCCCACTTTCGGCTATGTTGATGAATGAGTTCTGATACTCGAAGTTGTGGGTTGACTCTGTCGTCCCGTCTGATTGCCGGCCGTGGTTTCGTGTCTGGTATCCAATTGTCTTTCCAGACCGATGTACCGTACCCATTGCCTACAAGTTTGCGGGATCCTTGATTCACCAGCTCCTTTGAAGACCATAAACTTCTCCATCCGTAGGATGGTCGATTAGGTTTTGGCGAGTAAAAAGGGTGCGTATACCGAAAGTACCGCCCCTTGAGAACTCTGGCTGCCAGAGAGTTTGGGAATTGGTGAAGTCTCCACAACTGTTTCGCCAAGAGGGCCTGATTAAAGTCTTCGAAGGACTTAAATCCGATACCGCCCTGATTCTTGGGTAAACAAAGTTTCTTCCACGCAATCCAGTGCATTCCCCTTGACTGGGGCTTAGAGCGCCACCAAAATTGGGAGACTGCACTGGCCAACTTCCTGCAAAGGCCTTTTGGCAGGAGGAAACTCGACATCACGTATGTTGGTATAGCTTGGGCAACTGATTTAATTAAAACTTCTTTGCCTCCTTTTGATAGGAACTTTGCTGACCATCCATTAACTCGACTATTAAGCCGGTCGTGTATGTATGCAAAAATTTGTGTTTTGGATCCTTGTAACTGTTCCGGGATACCTAGGTATTTTCCGGTTCCTCCTTCATTTATTATACCTAAACGTTGTTGTATAGTCTGACGATCTTCCGTGGGGACGTCTTTACCGAAGGCAATAGCTGACTTGTCTAAATTCATGCGCTGCCCTGATGCATTCCCATACTCGGTAAGTATCTGCAAAACCTTGTCGCTTTGTTCCACATTTGCTTTACAAAAGAACAGACTATCATCTGCAAACAAAAGATGGGACACCGGAGGGCTAGCATACGCCACTTTGATGCCTGAGAGCATTCCTGCTGATTCCGCAGCTTTTAGGTTGGATATTAAGACTTCCGTACAAAGGATAAATAGGTACGGAGAAAGAGGGTCTCCCTGTCGAAGTCCCCTTGAAGGGGTAATTGAACCCCGGGGTTCTCCGTTAAGAAGAAGGTGGTAAGTCACCGAGTTTACACATGGCATGATCCATGAGATCCACTTGTCTGAGAAACCCATCTTCTGAAGTAGACACTCAAGAAACCTCCATTCGATGCGGTCATAGGCTTTACTCATATCTGTTTTAACTGCCATAAATTCCTTCCGGCATTTCTCCTTCGAGACTAACGCATGAAAAGCTTCTTGGGCTACCAGGATGTTATCGGATATTACCCGTCCCAATATAAATGCTGATTGGGTTTCTGAAATCAGGAGTGGTAGGAGTTTTTTTAGACGTTGGCATAAGATTTTCGAAATAATCTTATAACTAACATTACAGAGGCTGATTGGTCGGAACTCCTTCATTTCCCGTGGCCGTTCAGCTTTGGGGATCAGACAGATATTAACTTCATTCATACTAGGTTCCATGGTTCCTGATGCCATGAAATCCTGAACCATATCTACTACTTTTGGGCCCAAGATATGCCAAAATTTCTGGTAGAAAAGAGCAGTCATCCCATCAGGTCCCGGGGCCTTTTCGGGGTGGATTGAGAAAACCGCTGCTTTGACTTCTGTCGCTGATATTGGTCATGTGAGGATGTCATTCATCTCCTGAGAAACCGTGCATGGGATATGCCTCAGAGATGTTTCTAGGTCCGAGATGCCTGTCGTGGTAAAAATATCCTCAAAGTAATCCGTTGCAATCTGTTCAATTTCTGCTTCTTGTTCGGTCCATGTCCCACTAGAGTTTAAAATGCCTATGATTCTGTTCCTTGCCCTTCTCTGTTTTGTGGAAGCATGGAAGAATTGAGTATTCTGATCTCCGGCCACCATCCATAACACTCTACTTTTCTGTTGCCAAAAGATTTCCTCATCTGACAAAGCGATTCGTAATTTCTCTTGTGCTTCCAAGACCTCTTCTGAGGATGTCGAATCATCGCTCTGGAGCCTGTCCAGTTCCACCTTTAGGTTCTCTATAGTCTCTCCAGTGTTTTGTTGTTCAGTCTTTCTCCATCGAGAGATGAGTTTCCGGCATAACGAGATACGGTCATTGATATCCAAAGTGGGGTCTGGGACGTCCGGGGCCCATCCTTGTTTTATAATGTTCTCAAAATTTGGCTTTGCTAGCCATCGCTTGTCAAACCTGAACTTCTTGGTTCCTTTGAAATCTCTAGATGTAATTCGAGTAATTACCGGTCGGTGGTCTGATCCCATAAATCTTTGGTATTCTGACTTGGTATGCGAAAACATCTCATGCCAATCCTCGTTACCCATTGCTCTGTCTAGGCGGCATCGGATGATGTTTTGTCCTCTTCTACCCACCCAAGAGAGAAGGTTCCCTGAGAATGGGAAATCAATCATGCCACAGTTACTTCGCATGAGACGAAAATCCAAAAAGGAGTTTTCCCTCCGAGTTCTACCGCCTGTTTTCTCATGGTGTCCTGTTATTTCATTAAAGTCTCCGGTCATGCACCATGGTCCGTTACGAGTGGACCCAATTTGGCTTAAAGAGTCCCAAACAATGTTTCGACGAGATAAAACAGGGTCTCCATAAACAAAAGAGATGAAAACTTTATTACCATGAATTGTTGCCAATACATCGATAATATTTTTATTGAAAGAAAGGACTTGAATTTGAAACTCGGGTAAAGCCATAAGAGCTAGACCTCCACTAAGACCACTCGGGCCAACTGTAAAAAGAAAGTCGTAACCAAACTCTGTCTGCAGATCTTGTAAATAATTCCTCTCGCGTTTCGTTTCCATAAGAAAGATTATTCCCGGGAGTAGTCTTCTATGGAACTCACGCAATCTACGAACTGTCAAGAAGCCTCCGACTCCCTGACAGTTCCAGCTCAGAATCATTTAGTCGTCCCCCGGTGGTTTCTCCTCAACCACCGAGTCCTCAGGTTTCTTCGGTCTTTTTCCCTGAAAAGGGGCCGTCTCCGAAGTTGACGTGATTAGCTTTCCATAAAGGGACATGTCATCCCTAAGTGAATTGGCTGCGGCGAACGCGGCTTGTTTTTGAATTTTGGCACTCCTAAATGGGCTTTGCCTAATCTTTTTCCTTACTCCCAAGGCCTTCTTTAGTCTAGTGACTTGTGGAGAAAAGGGCCTTGGAGGGGCCAATTTTGGGCCCAAATTTGTTTCTGTTGTTTCTTTCCCAAAGATCTCCTTCAACGGAGAAATCAACTCGTCGAACTCAGCCGCCGATAGTTTAACCGTCGTCGACTTCGAAGACTTGGCCATCTCAGCCTCCATCGCTCGGTTCTGCTCACTGATTTCCATCGCTGCCTCCTTCCAGAGTTTAGATTGTGTGATGATAAGATCATCCCTTCTCGCCTCTTCTGCCGATTCCCGATACCAGGTCGCACGGTGGGCCACAAGCCCCGGCTGGTTCTCTGCGATTGCCTTGGGGATACTCTTCCGGACGCGTCCCTCTGGTTGATTAACCAGGATATGTGATTCTGGGTTCGTCGCGTCATTTTTCTGTTGACGGTTCATGTTCTCTCCCGACGCATCTCTATCAACAGCTTGAGGAAAACCTCGTTTCACCCATTCTTTGGTCGATAGGATGGCTCGATCTGCTTCTGGGCCTTTTGACTTGCTCCTAGTCTGATCAATTTCTGGGAGGAGATTGCGCCGTAGTGGTTTCTTCGCCTGGACTTCTGCACTAGGGCTAACAGGTACGTTCTCGGATCTCTTCCCATTATCCCTAATTAGAGGCACCGTGTCTGCCTGAGGGACTTCTGGGTGGTGGTGACGGTGGCCTCTCCTATCCACCTCTTCTCCATAGCTGCGAATTGGGGCTCTGCGATGACGACCGAATCGCTGCATCGGACAGTGATATTTATCGTGGGTGATGCAGTCACAAATCCTGCAAGACTTTTCCAGCTTCTCGTATTTGAAGGTGACACGAATGATGACTCCCTCTCCGAAGTCCAATTCCTTTTCTCTGACTAAAGGTCGAGAGCCTTCGAGGACCACTTGGACACGGGGTGGTTGTGATTCCCACTCCCATTTCAGTAGCTCTCCTAACTTCTCACCAATCTTTATGATTCCTTCTTCGTAGCAGTAGAATTCAGGAATCCCTTCGATTGTGATCCAGAAAGGGATTGTTGATGGGAAATCCTCTCTTAAAGATGGAACCCATCTTTCCAAAGAAAACATCCATCCATCAAAGTGGTAAGGACGATTGTCTAAGACCTTAAGGAAGTCAGCCTCTTCCTTAAATCTGAAGTGGAACTTTCCTTTCCCGGTGTCCAGCCCTTGCACTCTGCTTTCGCATTTCCAGATGTTGGGGAGAACCGTAATTAAGTTCTTAACACGTTGAGTTTGCGCTTCAGGGTTGAGCACTCGGCCTGCCAAGGTGAGATCGAATTTTTTGAGCATAGCCTTTGTATCGAACGCAGGCATCTTAATTGGTTCCGACTTCTTCTTCTCTTGCTTTCTTTCATGTTTGGAAGCTATCAAGTTGCCGTAGAGAGACATGGTGAGAGATAATGAGATGGGAAAAGGGGGGAGTTGTTTGCACAGAGAGTTGTGGGCACACAATGCAAACTGATGGTTGGTCACTTTAATCCCCAGATGAATTATAAGGGGAGATTGGATTAAAGTGTATCCCTCAATTATCGTCCCTTTTGAATCTTTAAGTTTTATTTGGTCAATCCTTATTCTTCTCCTCCTGATTGGGGGTCTTAAGATGATTGTAGCATTTTCGGGTAACATTCCTTGAATTGTCCCGTTAATGATTGATTTCTCCTTGGTGTATGCAGGGTCCTTGATTTGTGTAAATCTCAGATCTTTAATCGGTGCTCTGGTGGAGAATAAAGGGGGAAAAAGATCTTTCCTTCTTTGACTGGTTAAATGTGGTAAGGAAGACCAAATCACATTCCAGATATTTGTAGATATGATATGGGATTGAAGCAAGATTCTCAGCCATTCTGAGAAGGAAGGTATGGGTAAATACCTTCCAAAAATACTCAAAATACTGGCCAGGCGTGCAATAGAGAGAGAGATGCTCCACTGGTGGTCAGGCCTTCTGCGAGGAACATCAACTCCCTGAATCATCTCCTTTGTATACTCGTTTATAGTTAACCTCAGAATCCAAATTAGGCCAAAGAGGATGTTTATGATTGCAGCCATTAAGGGATTTTCATTCCGATTTGGAAGCACATGGCTGGAATGATTTAAGAGAGGGATTGAGCCCTCCTCAAATCGGCTGATTACAATTGATATGCCAACACATATCATAAACCAGATATTTGCGGTAATAATATGAGATCTTCTTCTCATATATCCCGAGCTAGTTACACTGACAAAGAGGGGCTGATGCACCGGTGTCCGAGAATGGGGATACCAGGAGCCATTCCGGTGGTCGCCACTCCAGAGAAGCGGCCGCTGCCGTGAAGAACAGTGGAACATAACGGTCATTTTTTGAAAAAAGACATACGTTACTTTCCCTGAGTTGAGAGAATCATCAAATCTTTTTGCAAATAGTTTTTAATGGTAGTTATTCAAATCTTTTTGCAAAAATGATATTTTTGTAATTATCCCTAGAAATGATGTTATAAACATTGATTGTCCGTTCAAATGGAAGTTTAACCAGAGATTCAAAACCCAGAGATTAATAATTTTTTAATTATCTCAAAACGTTACAAATATCATTTTGTATTAGTTTTCATGGTTTGGGATGTCAACGGATGAATATCGTTAAAATACATCAATAAAGAGTTTGGGATGTCAAGTGATGAACAAAAGTTTCCATGGAGTTGAGGTTTAGCCATGAAAATACGAATCTTGTAAAATAAAGAGAAAATAGTAAAAGTGCTTCAAAAATTCTGAAACTTTACCAGAAAATAGGATTTATTATCCTTATGAAGCATGCAAAAAATCAGATCGAAATTCCTAATATTTGTTTTTATGAGGATAGTGACTCCTCAACCACATTAATGTATACTGGTGCAAGATCCGAAAATGACATTAATGCTATATAGGGGGTGGTAGTCTCTGAAGCCAAATGAGACTGAAGGATGGGATCGAAGGATGGGTAATGATCGAGGGAATTGGAATGGATACATGTGAACATGAGAATGGTGAGAATGAAGACGACGAAGCTGAAGAGGATGAAGAAGGCTATGTAGAATCATACAACATGAACACAGATTTTCCAAATGGTGAGAAAATATATGAAGAAGAAGAGGAACAAGAGAGTATGGTTATGATTTTGGATTGTACTGATTTCGTGAAACAGAGTTTTCATTATTTTTCAGCCTGACTAGATTCGTGGAATCAAGTCATCTGTGTGTGGAGTAAAATCACCCTGGTACCCCTTAGAAAGAAGAAGTCTTGCTCATTCACGTCGTCATTCCTGGTACAATATAGTTACCATATTCCTCTTCATATTGTACTAGATTAGAGACCCTTGAGACGCGAAGATTATTTGATTGATAGTAAATAGTTATGTTTAAAGAATATTTTAGAAAATAACATACTATATTCTTAATTCAAAACCTAACTTAGATTATGTAGTGATTAAAGTTATAGGTTCATATGTAATTTGAAAAAATTATAGTCTCATATCTCATATAATTTGAAACTTTTTGAAAATCAATAAAGTATATACGTTTGATATATAATATATGTAAATATGGTTTAAGTTATTAAACTATTTGATATAAAAACCTAAATCATTCTTACATGTTTCGACGATCCTTCTTTGATTTCGTAAACTTTAAACATGTAAAAACATACCACTAACCAAATTTTCATTATTTTTGCTTCTTCTCCTTGATTTAATTCTCCATTTATCCATGTTCAATTATTTTATATTCTCCATAGATATACATAGGTTAAACCTATATAGAACGATGGAAACATAGCCGTTTTTATTTTCAATTATATAGTTTGCTATTTTCATTTTCTTCATTTTTATTTTATGTTAAATTTTTCTTTATTCAAAATTGTTTTCAACTAAATATCTTATATAACTATTCGTATAAAGGTTTTGTGCAATTTGTAAAATTATTTTATGGTTGTTTTTTTTTCATTTCAACTTTTCTCTTTCTGGATAATTAACACTTTTGATATTGAAAAACTTATATATTTAAAAAATTGACATTTGTTAGAATCTAATCGACTACTTAACACGTGTCACGATCTAATTAATTTATACTTGTTTATTTATTTATTTTAACTTCTTGGTAACTAACAATTTTGATATTGAAACTTATATATTTAAATAATTGACATGTGTTAGAATCTAATCGACTATTTAATACGTATCGTGATCTCGTGAGTTACAATTTTGCGCACTCTTTTTTATATAATAAGATTCTTTCCTTTCCCCTTTATCCATACACTAATAGCCCACGTTAAACACACCAATTGGAATTTACTTGCATAGTTTACCACATTTATGTGTCTAATGACATCAATGAGACACTTGAGAGTTAACTGTGTCACGCTTGCTTGCGGTGGAATTTAACCTTTCAAGTGATTTAGGGTTTATTTCAATCTACGTTGCTTTTTCATCTCTCTCAAATTTTGTTCTTTAGTATTCCGATTAGGTTTTAATACAAATAACCATAACTATTTTTACGATGGAATCTTGCTCTTCTCTTCGTTGAAATAAACTGTGTACATACAAAACAAATATTTGGAGATTAAGTCAGTAATTAGAATACTCCTTATCAAGCGGTTGATTGAGGTGCATATAGAAAATCTTTTTTTTTTCGTCGTCAAACATTATATTGATAGGACCAAAATGGCCCATTACAAAGTAAATTCAAAACCCAGACTTACCGTAAGAAGGGAAAAGAGACGCTAAATTACCACCACCGAGACTTGGTTTCACAATCACAACAAAATTGTGGGAGAGAAAACCGAATCCTATAAAAGAGAAGGAACACAAAATCCAAACAAGTCGAAAGAGAATTCTGTCATGTCGGAAATATCTTACAACAAAAGAAATCGGTCTAGGAAAAAGTGATTTCCGTTTCCATCGGAAATCGCTTCTCTCTCTCTTTTATTCGAAATCGGTCTAGGAAAAAGTGATTTCCGTTTCCATCGGAAATCGCTTCTCTCTCTCTCTCTCTCTCTTTCTGAATGAAAGAGAGAGAGAAGGTGTGTGTATATAGAAAATCTAAAAGGATTAAACTGTATACACCTAGTGTACATACAAAACAAATATTAACAATTTACCTAACAAAAAAATCAATAAAAGACTAATTCTTTACTTGGGACAACTTGAGCTTCTGAAGAAGATGTTTCCAGGTGGAGCTAAAGACGAGTTTCTTGGTTTCTTCAACAAAATCGGAGATGCGATGTCTGAAAATAAACAAGATTCGCGTACTCCTGTCAAGTCAATGGCTATGCAGAGGAGTCTTAGTGCTGGTTCGCAACGCATCACTGTGCGAGCTGGAATTTCACACAATTGAATATGTGAAGATTCTTCGTAAGAGAGCTCCTTTAGGGTTTCAAATACAAAGACAGAAAACGAATTGGGGTTCTTGAACTGTTCTTATTGATTAGCTAAGAAGCTGTTTTTTGTCTTATTATAGATCAATTTTCGGATCCCTCAGAAATGAGGGAGTACATGCTTATTTATAGACATACAGGTCGGTTTAGACAAATAGTAATGGGCCGTTGATGGGCCTAAAATAAACCTTCATCTTCTGGGCTTGACTACCGGGCCGATTTACGTTTTCTTAGTCGATTTAGGCTTATCGATTCTTCTAGCGGAGATTTAACCCCTACAGTTAGCAGCTCGGCAGCTCGCGACGAGATTTCTTCGCATCCTTAGCCTTGCCCTTGCCTTTCTCAGAGGCAGAATGTTTTCGTTTTCGAACCAGCTGTTCCTCGGGCTCGGCGGGCTCGTCAGTAATGGTAATTGGCTGTGAAGGAATAACAGCCAAAGTACCACTCGCGGCTACAGCAGCCGCTTCGTCGCTCTGTGCGGCAGGAGTATTTTCCTTAGCTACACTCCGCTCCGACGTCTCGGCGGCGGGAGTAGCTGCTTTCGTCTCGGCCTTCTTCTTGGCCTTCGCGGCTTTCTGCTTTGCAATATCGCGGAAGGTAGGTCTGTCCGGCATGATGTCGAGATCGTCAGACTCGCTCGGATAAGTGCAGTCTTCCTCGTCTTTTAAGGCAATCTTGCGAGCTCGAATAACTCTTTGAAGATGGAAATGGCGAACCCAAAGACACTTCCGAGCCTTTAACTTGTTGAACAGATCGTCGATTCCGGGAGCAGGAGTGAATAGCGGTCTGCGAGCTGTGAAAACAAGTATAAAGGGTTAAGATAAAGCATAAAGAGGAGGCAGTTCGCGCGATAAACATCAAGAAAATCTACCAAGTGTTCCCCACTTCGCCAACGCCGGGTTTTCTCCTTCAACAGACGTGGCTGATATCGGCACAAAGAAAAAGAACTTTCGCCAACTATGGTCTTTGTTCGGGAAGTCGTCTAAAATTTTATACTGGGGTCGGCTCGCCAGATTATACAACATCTTGCCACCCGGATCTTTGTTCTTGCGAAAATCAAGGAAATTACGAAGATGACAAACTCCGAGGGGCTCGCCACATTCGGCAGCTCACGTCATAAGTCCAACCAGTTGGCAAACTCCTCTCGTGTTGATCTGTGCGAGCGCGATTTTGTGAACCCACATGAACCGAAGAATCAGCGCAGGAATGGGGAATGTAAGGTAACAATCCATGAACCAGCATACATATGCAGTGAATGTGCCGGCAGGTGGATTGTCTTCTCGCTGCTCGGCAGATGGCGCAATCATCTCGACCGAGTCGGGGATTCCGCACTCTAGGCGAAAGTCTTCCAAGTATTCCTCGTCGCACCATGAAGAGCCTGGAGGCGGCTTTCGCCTCGACTTCTTCGTTTTGATGACTTCGGCCGCACCGGATGCGATCCAGGCTTCCAATCTCTCTTTTTCTACGAGAGGATTGTACGCCCAGTTACATTCTTCACTCTTCACTCGGAAAGGCGGCTCGGCAGGACTTAGCGACTCGTCACGAAGATGTGGAACTTCAATGACTAGCCTTTGCTCATTGACAGCAGAAGTCTCGACAAATTGCGAAGGACGCGAGGTCCCAACTCCCTCTTGGGTATCTGGTCGCGGAGCTCGCGTCGGTGAAACAGTCCTCCTCGTCTCGCGACTTTGCCTTGAGATGGGAGTGGGGTAGTAGAACAACTCGGCAAGGGGAGAGTCATCTCTAGCTCTGTCCCCTCGACCAGAAGGACTCGCTTCTTCTTGAACGGGAGTACTCACCTCTTCGCGACCGGAAGTACTCGTTTCTTCTTGGCCACGAAGTCGGCCACAACTCGAACTCGCGTCAACGATCGACTCGCTATTTTCCGAGTACACCCAGATCAACCTTTCCTTCTCGGCGAACTCGGCAGATCTCGCAGACTTGATCGAATTTGTTGACGACATTATTTGTTGGATCGAAAAGGAGATTTTTTCAGTTTTCTTCTCAAGAACACGACGGTGGCGATGAAGAACACGGCGGCGGCGAAGTGATGGGACAGCTAAAAATCTTATCTACGACTTGAAAGAAAAACGAGAGAAAAGGGAGAGAGAGCAAACCTGTTTTCGGAAAAATGGGAATTATGAGAGAGAAGTGAGGAGCATCCCTCCTTATATAGGCGTGTCGCAGTTTGAGTTTCGAGGTGGGCCTCATTTTAAATTGGGCCGAAGATCTGAGCTTAAAAGATCACGATTTTGAAGGAATTCAGACCAACTTGCGATCCCGCAACTTCTTATTTGCTAGAAGCACGACCCCGCGAGTTCATCCTCAAGTTTACTCGCGACTTCAGGACTTCGCTTTCCCAAGACTTCGATTCTCGGCGATTACCATGACCTCGCAATATCTATGAAGTTGATCAAGTCGCACCCTCGTAACTTGTTCAGCTCGCTCTCTTCATCAAATCAGCCCACGGCCTCGCAGCTTTCTTCGCCAAAACGAGCTCGCGACTCCGCAGACTTTCGTCTCGTCACCTCGCCAAAATCGGTTTGTGACTTCATTTCGCCATCTCTCGGGTTCATCTAGTCGCCTCGCGCATATCGAGCGACTCGCAGTTTGCGACATGTCCGTCTAGTCGCCTCGCGCATATCGAGCGACTCGCATATTTGTGACATATCCGTCTAGTCGCCTCGCGCATATCGAGCGACTCGCAGATGTATGGAATGTTCATCTCATCGCCTCGCGTCTTCAAGCAGCTCGCGACTTCGCAAGATCAAAATCGACTCGCCTATAACGTCACTCGGTCAGCTCGCCGAATTGGGTGCAACCAAGTCATTTGGGCTCGGCAACTTTGGTCAACACGTTAACAGTCTAACGGAAATCGATTCTTCATGGACACCCTTACTTCAACACTTTTTAATTAAACTGTTGAACTGGGGGGCTAACTGTAGGGGTTAAATCTTCGCTAGAAGAATCGATAAGCCTAAATCGACTAAGAAAACGTTAATCAGCCCGGTAGTCAAGCCCAAAAGATGAAGGTTTATATTAGGCCCATCAACGGCCCATTACTATTTGTCTAAACCGACCTGTATGTCTATAAAGAAGCATGTACCCCCTCATTTCTGAGGGATCCGAAAATTGATCTATAATAAGACAAAAAACAGCTTCTTAGCTAATCAATAAGAACAGTTCAAGAACCCCAATTCGTTTTCTGTCTTTGTGTTTGAAACCCTAAAGGAGCTCTCTTACGAAGAATCTTCACAAATTCAATTGTGTGAAATTCCAGCTCGCACAATCACCTTGAGAGGTGTCAATCTTGGCCCGGATTTAAGAGATGAAAGGTTTAAAGTTACAACGGTTGATGCCGGAAATCCTCCTCCAGCCGGTGGTGCTGCCGGAGGAGAAGGTGGTCAAGGCGGCTCGGCGGCTGCAGGTCAAGGTCAAGGCAAAGGCCAGACGAAGAAGTAGTAATGCTTTGTGACATGTGGTCATGGATGATCAAACCTTCTATTTTCAGGGTTTTGCATTACACAAGAGGGTTTACTTTTGTGAAATGTAATGAAATGTTATTCTTTAATTATAATCTTACTTCTTTTATGTTTTTAGTATATAGAGTGATGAAAACATCAGACCCATTCTAAATTGGAAAGGAATTAGGAGTTTTATTTGTTAAAAGCTGAAGAAATAAATCTTAGTTTTGAGTTTTGTTTTCTTTGGTGTTTGATTCTGTTATTCTGTAATGTTCTGTTCAATTAATAAGAAAATATTGGTTAAAGGCGATGCGGTTGGATGCGGTCAGGACAATGAAGGTTTATTCCCGGTCAAACCGGTCACCGGATTTTTCTAGCTTAATGCTAAGATGCTTGTTTTGGATTTCCATCTCTAGCTCAATGCTAAGATCTTCTAGTTTCAAACTCCACCTCTCTCCTGCTGATCGAATCTCCGGTATGAGGTTGAAGAGCTCTTTTTCAACTATATAATTTCTTCGCGGCTCCACTGGTGAAGGACTTCCCAAACCGGGCTTCGTTCCCCAAGACGGTCTCGGACTCGATCTTGTGGCTTCGCAGCCCGGGAAGAACAAAGGACTGGTTATATCGAAACTCAATGTTCTAATCTTCCCCATTTGGGTGTTGTTCTAAACGGTTATGCGCAATTTGTCTATGAATCCAAACGTTTGGGTTATTTCCATCGTATGAGGAGAAGTGAAAAACGTTGGCAGGGATTTCGAACCAGGAGAAGGTACAGCGAGGATCAAGAAATCGATAGAGAAACTTCGTTTATGGAGGTTTTTGATAGAACCCAATACCAATTCCTTTCACAATTGAGGAGATACACACACTCAGCTCAAGCTTCCTCTGCACTTGAGCTAAGTCCCTATGATCCCTTGAACTTGGACACTTCCCAGTTTCTGGATAAAAGACTCTAAGCATTAGACCCCACTTATATATGTGGGTCTCTACGGTTATTCATGGACTCTAACAGAATGGACTCTAACAACTAACAGTCCAACAACTCTGCTCCAGCTCAGCCTTCCTTGATTGTTGACTCTTCCGTTGACTGCTCTACCAATTGTTGACTCCGAGACTTCCTTCTGGAGTATGATCTCCAAGGCTTGACTCTACCAGTTTTATTCAAGCGCATCTCTCTAAACCGAAGGCCAGATCTATACGGCTAATTTCGTTTCTTTGTTTCAAAATTCTAGCTGTATTGCTAAGTATATCAGATCCTTGTTTTTGATAAAGCTATAAACTAAAAGGCCTGGGTTTGATAAAGAAATACAAGACCTGAAGACTCTTTTCTAGCTTTAAGCTATGTCTCTTATATGAATCTGGGTTCACCGGAACCTGATATAATCTGTTGTTAACCATTTGCAATAATATCTAGTAGGCCTTGGAGAAAACTACATTAGCAATCAGATCTGCAGAACCTGATAAAAATTGTGTTACCCATTTCTAGCTTTGTGCTAAATTTTTTATTTCTAATTTCGATCTTTAAGCACCTCTGATTTTGGTTTTTACGAAAGACGAAACAGATTCTCAAACGTCTAGCTCATGCTAAGATAATCGCGATTTTTCTAGGAAAAAAAGGGGGAAAAAAAAAAAATTCTCCATGAATGTTCTTGCGTGGAATTGTCAAGGTGCGGGCGCCGATTTGACGAAAGATCATCTTCGAGAACTCCATCGTTGTTTTCTACCTAGTTTTTTATTCTTATTGGAAACCAAGAATAATAGGCATTTTCTGCAACACTTGCAAGTTGAATTCGGTTATGAACAAGTTTTTACCGTTGAGCCGGGAGGCAAAAACGGTGGACTTGCCCTCTTCTATATGAATGAACCTACGGTTGTTATCTCATATTCGGATAATCGAATGATAGACGTTGAATCTACCTTTAAAGGACATAAAAAAATTATGACCGTTGTGTATGGTGATCCGGTTGTTGAATACCGAGAACGTGTGTGGGAACGTCTCACGAGGATAAGTCTAACTCGGCAGAATGCTTGGCTCATGATTGGTGATTTTAATGAAATTACCGGAAATCACGAGAAGGGAGGAGGACGGAGCCGACCATAGTCTTCATTTATTCCATTTCGAACCATGCTAGATAATTGTGGTATGATTGACTTTCCACACAAAGAGAATCCACTTTCATGGGTAGGACGTCGCAAAATTGGTAACGTAAGAACAAAAGTAAAATGTCGTCTAAATCGAGCTAAAGGCAATGAAGAATGGCATACCCTCTTTTCCCACACTATGGTGGAGTATCAAAAACTATGGGGATCCGACCATAGACCAGTGCTAGCAAGAGTCCGATCCACGATGCAACACAAGCGGAAGAACTTCCGGTTTGATAAAAGATGGATCGGGAAACCTAGATTTAAAGAAACTGTGACTACAGGATGGGGCATCTCAAATGAAATCCCACATAGGGATTTTCATCACAGATTATCCTCATGCTGGTCATATATCTCGAGATGGAAGAAATCGACGGTCACCAACTCAGCCAAACTAATTAAGGAGCTTAAAGATCAATTAGACCGAACTAACGCTGATGATGATTCCACCCTCGAGGAGGTAGAAGAGATCCGGAGGAAACTACTCCATGCATTTCGGGAAGAAGAAATATATTGGCACTCGAAGAGCAGAGTCACTTGGCACTGTTACAGGGATAGAAACACAAGCTTCTTCCATGCCACCACAAAACAAAGGAGAGCCCAAAACCGTATAATTTGCTAAAAGGACAAAAACGGTCATTGGGTTGAGAGTGAAAAAGGGGTAGCAAAGGTTGCTACTAATTATTTTGAGACCATCTTTACCACTTCAGAACCACCAAACTTGGATGACTCACTCCGGTACGTTACCGAGAAAGTTTCGGAAGATGCTAACGCACAACTTATTGTTGATCTGACGGAAGCCGAAATAAAGGATGCTTTGTTTAATATAAATCCTGACAAGACCCCAGGACCCGAAGGTATGACAAGTCGATTTTATCAGAAATTCTGGCATATGGTTGGCCAAGATATAATAAAACTAGTGAAAGACTTCTTCAACACTGGTTCATTCGATCCACGACTGAATCAAACAAACATCTGTCTTATTCCAAAAATAAGCAGACCGCGGGCAATGACAGAATTCAGGCCTATCAGTTTGTGTAACGTCAGCTACAAGATCATCTCCAAGATTCTATGTAACCGACTAAAAAAGACCTTCCCGAACCTAATTTCGGAGACACAATCGGCCTTTCTGGCTAGACGTCAAATAACGGATAATATTTTACTCGCTCAAGAGAATTTTCATGCTCTTAGGACCAACAATAGTTGCAGATACACTTTCACGGCTATGAAAACCGACATGAGTAAAGCCTACGATCGGGTTGAATGGAGTTTCTGAAAGCCGTTATGCGAAAATTGGGGTTTTCAGAAAAATGGGTCAAATGGCTTATGTTCTGTATATCATCAGTATCGTATCAAGTTTTGATAAATAGAGTGCCGAAAGGAAGAATTAGACCGTCCCGGGGAATTAGACAAAGAGACCCCCTATCTCCTTTTCTATTCATAATTTGCACGAAATCTCTCATCTCCCTGCTCAAAGGAGCAGAGGAAGAATCTCGTATCACAGGATTACGAATTGCTCAAGCAAGCCCAAGAGTTTCCCATCTTCTCTTTGCTGATGATAGTCTCTTTTTCTGTAAAGCAGACGTCCTGCAATGTGCAGAGATCTTAAAAATTATCAAAATCTATGGCGATGCGTCTGATCAACAACTAAATCCAACAAATCCTCTCTATTTTTTTGGAATAAAGTTGACCATCAGATCAAAAGAGAAATCAAGAGGGTCATCGGCATAACAAGCGAGGGAGGTATGGGCATGTATCTCGGACTACCAGAACAAATATGTGGCTCTAAGATAAAAGTATTTGCCTATCTTCAAGATCGCCTTAACAACCGTATTAACACTTGGTGATACACGCCTTGGTCAGCAAGGAAGATCTATGATCGTGGGTGGTGTTGTGTGCAAGTCAAGGGAGAAACTCTCCTAACCAGAACACGGAGATGGGGAAGTGAATTGGACCACACAAGGGATGATGAGACTTGTGATACACCAAGGTTCTTCTAGCCTTGAAGGCGATTCAAGGGAGAAGAGTTCTGAATTGCTAAGCTAAGAGCATAACTAGGTTTTTGTTCATAAACGTGTCTGCCTTTCCATTAAGAGGTGGCTAAGGCTTTTATAATGACCTCAGCTTACAACAAAAGCCCTAAAGCAAAACAACAAGTAGTTCGAAATAAAACAACAAGAAGTTTAAAACTGAAACAAAAACAACAAGTAGTTTTTAAACTAAAAGAGCAAAATAATGCTAAGTATAGAAAGAAGGTGGCGTGATAGTCTTCTCGTAGAGGCTGCAACTTCTGATTGTTCCAGGACTTGTGAAAGATGATTGGTAGAGAACAAGTCCTGGTTTGCACACTAGAGGTGTTGCCTCATTAAAACCCCCTTCGGAAAACCTAGTGGGACAAAACCGAAGGTAGGAAAAAGAGTACAATTCTCTAGCATGACTTTGTGTGTCTTTACTCTAGAGTGATAGTAAAGACACCAGAAGTTGATGTCTTACAGTTGAGAAGCTTACAAGGCTTGTGTGCAAGTGGCTCCTCTCCTTTGTTCTCTCGGCTTATAGACAAGCCATCCGGTTCTTGATCAAATACATGCTCCACTAATTGGCTGAACTTATGACCAATTGCCCTAGCCTTTTGGCGTGTCAAAGGTCCACTGGGAACTTGAGGAACGATTCCCACTTCATCCGGATCAGCTGGTGCACTTGAATGGTTGATGTCCTCATCACTTGGTCTGCTAAGTTCTTTTCCAAAGGAGGGAAAGAGGTTTTAGTAAAATCAGTGGCACAAGCCTTTTCAACATATGTTATGTCGTGCTTTCTACTCCCTCAGGATATCACAGATAAACTCAGGAGCGCTATATCTAATTTTTGGTGGAGTTCCCGTCAAAATAGTAGAGGATTACATTGGATCCTTTGGGATAAGATATGCACCCCTCGAGATTCAGGCATTCTAGGTTTCAGAGATCTACGCGAGTTTAATCTTGCCCTCTTTGCAAAACAGTTGTGGAGGTTGATCCACTTTCCAACATCTCTCCTGGCCAGAGTATTACGAGGACGATATTATCATCAATCATCCTTGTTGGTAGATCGTAAGGTCAGATCTCCCTCGTATGGTTGGACTAGCATTATGGCGACAAAACCCTTGCTCGAACTAGGTCTCCAAAAGACTATTTGCTCTGGTTATAATACCAAGACTTGGAGTGAACCATGTATTCCAGACATACCGGCTCGGTTACCAAGGCACCTTGATAGACACATCTGGCGAGACCCGCATCTTCTGGTCAAAGATCTCATGCTACAGAGCTCACCGGAATGAAATCATACAAGAATCCGGGAATTATTCCATCTCAAGGATGTCGCCCTAATTTTAGGGTTGAAACCTAGTAGAACTTGTAAACTAGATGGCTATGCGTGGAGTTATACGAATGGTCTTGAGGATAACACAAGGAAAGAAAGGATTCATCAATAAAATTGCAAAAGCATCCATTTCAGAAAAGAAAGTACAAGTTGATGTGATAGACGTTAAACCTACCATTGCAATGAGAAAACCTAGAATAGGCTTGATCATATATTGAGCAAGAAAACCAACACCCACCTGCACAATGACTCTAAATGTTAGACAGGTAAACAAAGTTAATAGAGAAAAGGAAATACAAGAGGTGCATAATGGCTCTCACCGTCCATGGATTACGTAAACATCTTCTGAAATCTTCAAATGTAAGAGTTAATCCCATGGAAAGCATGAGAAACCCCAAACCTAAAGTAAAGAGGTCTGTTTCCAGCCATGTAACCTACATAGACTTAAATCTATTAGTGCAAGAAACACAGATTGATATAGTTAACCAAAAGAAACCATTAAAGAAGCATGAAAAACATACTAAAGATGGCTTGAAGATGCCAACAAGTGTTCCCAAAATAACCTACACAAAAGAAATCATCACACATTCACTCACCATTTGAGATACCAAAAACACAAAGTTCATCAAAAGAAGATATATAGTTAAAACAAAAGTACCCAAAGTGGAAAAAGGGTCGTTAAAAGCTCAATAATCTTCTCATATTGGCTAAGTTCCTTAGGGTTGCTTCCAGGTACATCACCTGAAACATCTGCAGCAGCTTTGCAAACAACTCCACTGCTCCTGTAAAATTACATAATAACCCATCTTACAAAAATGAATAAAATCCAAACTTTAACAATCCAAAACATCTAATCAAAGCTAATTAATCAACCTGGAGGTTTGCTCAATAGCAAAAACAGAGGAGCGTAATGGTTTAATGTTCTGAATCCTCAAACTTATTCCAGTTTTACTAACCGGAAACAACTTAGGAGAATCTGAAAGATAACAAAAACAACCAAATGATTCACCAAAATCTGTAAAGTTAGAGACTTTAAGAAGGATCTCTGAATGATTATACCTAATTGAGCTTGAACTCTCCTCGTAAGAGGAACCCATGAACTGCACTGACTTAATCTACCATCTGTTGGCAAAATTCTTGAAATTGAAGCCGCCATGAAAAAAAAGGGTTTTACTAACACAGAGAGGCTTTCAGAAAAATTAGTGAAGATGACTCCAAAGACGCAGGAGGATTAAAGGGTTTTGTGAATCGTAGTGGAAGATAAGAGCCACACATTTTCTGATTTTTTTCAAGAATCCTATCTGAAACAAAATATCAAAATTTGATCATATACATATGCAAAGGCCTTGTCCCTTTGTATGTGTTTCTAAATCTCAAATTAAAATCATTATAATAATAACTGACTTCAAATTCCGGTTAAGTCCGGTTTAAACACACACTTGCTCTGTTTTTGACTTTTGTTGGGAAAAATTGAGTCTTTACAAAGAGTAGTAGTAGATTAATTGATTATTATTATTTTTTCCACAATTTTATCAAATAGGAATTGGAAAATGAAGGTTTTGTTTGATACAAGTTGACAAGAGAAGACAAACAATAATGAAATTACAAACAAAAGATCAGATTTTGGAACCAAGTACAGTAATGAGGAAGTCCTTGTAGTCACCAGAAACATCACCAATAATAGCATTATCCATGCTTGAATTGTACATATTGTAAAACTCTCCTCTTACTTTCATCAAATCAATTTCTGCTCGCGTCACAATCGCTTGTGTCAACGAATCCTCGTCCGTTCCAAACCCTTCAATCGAATCTCTTATGACCTATAAAACCAACAACACAAAGTTCAATCTTGATCTCTACTTAAAATCCTTTTGAGTCTAGTTCTTGCTTAATGTTCTTTAGTAGTACCTTTGCAAAGTGTTTCTCAGGGAAGTCAATACACAAGATTACCATCTTCAATAGACTTCTTAGATCGGCGTCTCCCGGACATTCTTGAACATCCTGTCCAAAACAACACAAACATGAAGCAAGTATCCAAGAACTATGAAAACTCCCAAACACAAACTATGGATCTTTTTACCTTATCTATTGTGTTCTCATAACTCTGCTTGTAAGCAGCAAAAGTTGCTCTGAGCTGATAGATAACTACGAGTTCCTAAAATGTACAAGACATGATCATGATCTAATTGCTTCTTCGTTATCGCTTCGCGTAACATACCCGCCTCGATTGTCGCTACTTCTGTATCAACCTTCTCTTTGTCATATCTAAATGAACTTGCCAATGTCACCAGTAACTGTATCCATCAAAAAAGGCATCAACTTTAAGCTTTTCTCATGAGACAATTAAAAACCCACAAAATGAAATGAACAAAGATAAGACCTTTGCAAGAGGAAATGGAACTGAGGAAGCAATGTGTTCTTCAAGAGAAGAATCAAAGAGAGAACAATAAGCTTTCCTCACAGCAATCAAATGGTGTGGAGAAGTTGTGACAGAGATTTCAACAACAACTTTCAAATTCTCTATTTTCTTCTTCTTCTCTTTCAAAACTTTGTTTATAAGCCTTGCGTCTCTTTCTGCTGGATCATAAGTCCACAAAATCACAGCTTTCTGCGAAATTTCATCAAAGTAAGATGCTTGTTTCAATTTCAATGTTAAATTAGGGATTTTTAGAATGTATACCATGAAATCACCAGACAATTCAGAGGTAAGATCATCAATAAGGTCCTTTTTGTAAATCTCTCTGTAATTTTCTCTGATTTTACTTCTCTGAATCTCGTTTCTTTTACCTAAAACTCGAATAATCGCTTTTTCATCTGTTCCCCAACCTAATTTTTTTTTAAAACATAAACTTTGATTCAGAGATTTCTCAAATTCAATCAAAAACACACAGAAATGTTTGAATCTGTGTGTATAAAGGTACCTCGAAAAGCGTTTTTGATAGTTTCGGAATCTTGAGCTGGAGAAGGAACTTCGTTTGGCACTCTAATGGTGGACATTTTCAGATTTCTCTCTCTGCTTCTGTGTTTTTTTTTTTTTCTCTCTCTCTATACGTTTTAATTTCTGTGTCGTCTCTTTGGAGCCGTTTTGATTTGGTTTAGGACAGAGTTATTTATTAGGTGTAATTATACATAAACCCTTGAAGATTGTAACTGTAATGACTTAATTAACCTATTTCTGACGAGTTTAGTTTCGAGGAAATTTTAAGTAGGGTCCAATAGTTGTTATATATTGCTGAGTAAGTACTCTTTTCTATAAATATTTGCACAATTTATCTTACTCTTAGTCAATTAACCCAAAATTAAGATAACATTTGATGAACTTTGAACAAATTATTTACAACAATATCAAATATGTCTACACTTTTTTAAATTATACATTTACTTATTATATAGTCAAATCCTAAAAATGATAAGTTTTCGTCGCGTTTCCAAAATAAAATCAAACGGTTTTTTTTATCCGGTTTTAGAGAAAATAAAATTTTGTATCATTTTTTATTTCAAAAGTCGAGTAATATAATTTCCAAAATGGATTACATAAGGTTCCATTCAATCTAGCTGACATCTTGTAAAACAATGTATTATTTGGCAAAATAATGATTGTGTATCATGAATTATAATGTGCACGGTACCATTTTCGGATTAAATAGCATGTAATGTAAACGATGATGTTATTTCTAAATTCAGTGCAAACCATGTTAGTAATTTTTTTAAAATTAAGGTCTAAATGTAAAGTGTAAGATTCCCTTTGTTAAAGGTTGATTCCGATAAATTTTTGAAAGCCAGGTCAGTTTTGAAGATAGTACTCCTGTAATAAAATGGATATGTAATTTATTTAAGAAAAAATGGTTGTAAGCTACACGAAAGATGAGGTAATGTGTAGAAAACTACCTGAAGTATAAAAATGTATTTTAAACTACACCAAGTTATATACGGAACATACCGACATACACAAAGTATGGAAAATCATGTTGCGAACACCAAATTGGGTTTTTGAAGCAAAAAACGTGATTTTGGGGTCAAATTGTAGTTAAATTTTATTAAACATGATTTACTCAAATATCCGATCCTATTCAGTTTAGATCCGACCCTGGTTTGTAAAAAAAACAAAAAATATGAGCGTCTTTCTTCTTCCTCGGGTTTTAGATTTCTTAGGGTTCTTGGAGAAAATTTTGGGGGTTTTCAATTCTTAGAGTTTTAGATTCAATTAAGAGAATATTGGGAGAGAGTAAAATATCTCATTTAGATTCATTATGATTTTGTGAAGTATCTAGGTTTTGGTTGAATATGGTGGTTTTGAAATTGGGTTTTATTAAATTCAACTTCTCCTCTTATTATTATTTTATGATTATTCTTTATAAATGTAAGTGATAGCATCTCGAAACTGGAGAAGCATCAAATAGAGATATCATCAATTGATAGTCAAGATGAAGAAAATGATAAGGGGAAAAAAGAGTGCTAAAGGAGTGTTAAAGAGCTTCAATTGGTTGATATTAAAGCCGTAATGTATCTTCAACACATGATTATAACTGGAAGGATTGTTTGTGTTTTCCATTGGAGTCATTGTTTTCGATTAGTCTTATGTAGGATTCCTCTAATGTATTGTGTCTAATATTTTGATACTATGTACTTCAGTTTAATGTATTATGATCATCTTCTAAGGATTCCTCTTATGTACTGGCCAAAACTAGTACTCGACAACTAGTATAATACCAACACAATTCAATTTTGAATCTCTTGTGTACTAACAAAATAAGTACTCGGAAACTTAATCGTGATTTCAAATTCCCACAATCAAAAACCCCCAAGTGGAATCACAAGAACCCTAAATAGAAGAAGAAGAAACAACGACGCTAATTGTTTTCGTGTTTTAGAAACATTTGGGCAAAAGTTATTAGAATTTAAATCGGGTCGGGTCTAAACTGAATTGGGTCGGATATTTGAGTTAATCCAGTTTAATAAAATTTAACTATAATTTGACCCCAAAATCACGTTTTTTACTTCAAACCCCCAATTTAGTGTCCGCAACATAATTTTCCGTTCTTTGTGTATGTCGGTATGTTTTTATATAACTTGGTGTAGTTTAAAACACATTTTTATACTTCGGGTAGTTTTATACATATTACCCCATTTTTCGTGTAGCTTACAACCATTTTTCCTTTATTTAAAAAAAAAAAAAATTGGATATGTATTTGCAGATTCATAAAACTGATATAATATGTGCACACATCATCAACAACTTATGATACGGTGTTACCTATCGAAATTACCATTTTACAGTACATTGTGTTTTTTTTTACAATGTTATGTAGACAGAAAAAAAAACTATTATATTGCCTGCGTATAATATATGTTGCTTCTTTTTTTTTTGTCACAAAATATATGTTGCTTCTGATCAAAGATATGTTATGTAACATGCGTTGATTAAATTATAGTAGTATTAAATAGAATCGAAAAGGACGGGATCTTACGAGTTTTTTTTTGGCTAAATGGTAAATATTTCATTACGAATGAAAATGTTCAGGTTTACAATCGAAAAACGATTAACCTACGGCTATGGGTTCATGGCAAAAAAGATAAAAATATGAACGCATAATACATGAAAAACGAATTTCAGTCCATCCGTTCAACATGAGCCTAAAGCCTACTGATATGCTCAAAATTTAACCCTGAGCCACTCTCTCAAATTAAGAGATCGTATAGTACTTAGGGATCGAATCCACAGGGAAAAGAATCACAAAATAAAATTCCAAATTCAAATTAAGCCAAGTGAGAAATAATGTAATGAAAAGCAAATAATTAAAGCAAGCAAGTGATGATTGTTGTTCTTTAAATCAATGAAACGAAGCGCTTGGCATCGGGTAATTCGCAGGCATAACTTTAAATTAAAGCACTAAATTACTGTCAGGATATTTATTAGGAACCGTTCTCAAACTCGAAATCAACTCTCGTTGCAGAAGTTATCTATGATTAAATCCTAGCAAACCAAATTCCTTTGCGAGTTCTATAAATTTAATCAAGCATTAACAAACAGTTTCGATATGTTCACAAAATCAATAAGCCAAATTCCTTTGCGAATAGTTATTTTGCTCACCAAAGATATTGTTCCAGCTAACAAATAATGCTTTCGCATCTATCCATCAACCTAACATGTCTAATTCAGGGTGATCAATCCTAAAGCAGAATTAAAACTATCAAGGTGAAGAACACAAGTAGATTGATCCCAACAGTAATAAAGTTCTAGCAATTTATCATCAGCCTTTGAAAAACCCTAAACCTAACAAGTAGATTACTCAGACATGATGATTGAAACAAACATAATAACTGAATAATACTGCACTAAAAAGAAAGAGTAAGAGATACAAAAGGGTTCGAAGAAATCTCTGAAAAGAGTCTGAACTTGTCTCCCTAAAAGCTCTGAATCAATCTCTTTGCTAAGTCTCAATAGAATAAAAGCGTAATATGTAAAAACCTAAGTAAAACTATATATAATACAGGTAAAAGTTGGTTTGGACTTTAGGAAAAACGCCTGGAAACTTCGGCCCGAAAAAGGAATTTCTTCATTAAATGCCCGTGTCGATCGACAGAGGGAGATGTTGTCGATCGACAGTCGACTCACTGGGAAAACTTCACGTCTCGTCACAAAACACCTGTCGATCGACACTAAAGATCACTGTCGATCGACGCTTGCTCTCCTGGTCTAATTTGACTTGATCATTCCTCTTCCATACTCCAAAAAATGTTCCAAAAGCGTCCATTTGACTCCAATCAAATATTTACCTGCAAAGACTCTAAAAACACCAAAAACACCAAAAAGACTATACAAAAATGACTTATATCGTGGTCTTAAATGGGTAAAAACCACGATATATCAACTCCCTAAGCAAAACAGATGTTATCACTCCTTTAGGAACCACATACCTTTGCAAAGCTAGTCCGGTGATACTTCGATGTTTCCCTAGAAGTATAGCAGTCCTCCAGATTGAACCCAAACCCCTTAGAGAAACTCAGAATTTCAGTCGCAGACCCCTTCAGTTTAATTAGGTGCGGTCTCATCGAGGGAATATCGATCGCTGGACCTTCTAGATTCTTTCACTTCCTTGAACACTTTCTTGCGTTTCACCCTCTCTCTTCCCTCTGAAACTTTATCCAATTAAGGATTTTCATAGAGATGCAGTGCCTTTTGCCATTATGGCGGGTACCTCAGCTGAGGGTCCTTTACCATCTAGATGCTCCATTTTTCTGTTGTTTCTTTGCGTTTTATTCTGGCATTTTTGATCGGGCTTGCACACTTTTTTTTTTACTTCCTTGGCATCTCTATGATCACTAGATCAGCTCTCATTACTGTTGTTCTTGTGGAGACAGGGTCATGAGGCTTTCTTTTTTTCGATCTAGGACAGTTATACTCGTCATTCGGGAAGAAGTTTCAAGAGCGGTCCGTCCTCGCTTTCAAGTGTTTGGAGGCTGAATCAAGTCCTGCGATTACCAACGCCCTTGACAAGAGATTAGAGATTCATTAGGGGCGGGGTCTTTGACATCCTTTCTGGCGTTCTCCAGAAATCTAAACTCGCTCCGTTAAACTGATCCACTTCCAGTTACCCACCTTGTAAAACCAACCAACTTACAGCAGAAATGGTCCTTGAGTGCTGTTCAAAGTAAGTGGATAGGGGGAGTTTCGACCCAAAAAATTTTACAAAAAATTTGACTCATGACTCAAAATAAAAACATAGTTAGCGACTACCTCTCCTAGACTTAAACAACACTGTCCCCAGTGTTATAAAAGACTGAAATCGGTGAAAGGAAGAAAATCAAACGGGAAAATGTTGAAAAGCAAATGAGTATCGTGTTACCAATTGGGGTGTCGATCGACAGACAGAGATGTTGTCGATCGACACCAGGTCTTAAAATCTGAAACTTTTTCACCAAATTTTGTTTCTGGAGAATGTCAACGTGCTTGTCATAGTTAGATTAGTCTGGCACTGTTAGCACTGTTAGACACTCAAAGAAAACATAATCAAACGCAACTGCATAACATAATATCATAAGTTCAACAAAGTACTGAAACACAGAAACAAACTGACTCAATAAAATCAAAGACTGACTCAAAAGAAAGAAAATAAAAGAGAAAAGAAAAAGAAACATAAAACCGGGATAAAATGGAGAAAGCGAGAGAACTAGTCTTCTGCTTCCTCATCAGATGGGGAGTCATGTGCCTGCTCTGGAGATGGAGAGGGCGTACGCGGACGAACACAGGCATATCTACATGATAAAGCATCCCAAGTCGCCTGAAGAGCGCGAGTCAACCAACGATGCCATTCCGCCTCACTCAAGTCGCCGCGAGGAGCTGAAGGGAACACATGCTGATGCTCTGGCTGCTCTAATGAAGTCCCAGAAGTGGTAGCCTGTGTAGTACCAGGTCTTCTAGTCGTCACTCTCCTGGTTGCCTCGACTGGTCTAAGCAAATCCTCTGGTGGATCGAAGAAAAGCAAAGCAGGATCCTGAGTGACCTTCATCAGGTTCTTCACACTCCTAATCTCCACCATCCTGACCTGGCCCAATGAGATAGGGAAAATCCAAGAGAGAGGATGATCGATCCTTACCCAATGCGCTTTCTTCATGTGCTCCATATCCACAAACGCAAGATCATCGACAAATGAATACCTTGCAAAGGCAACCTTGCAAGCTGTGAAGATTGGTGTAAATTTGTTACCCATGGTAAACGTCCTCGTACCAAATGAAGTTGCCGTGAGTGGAGTGTGCCGCAAGAAATGAAGATAGTCCATGAAAACCATCGCCAAATTGGGTTGAAACCCAGAAGTCCAAGTCTCGTTGGGAATGAGATCTCTCAACGCATAAGAAAGCAAAACCAGCTCATGCTTCCTCACCTTCCCAGGCTCTAGCTTGCAAAGGATGGTAGTGGAGAGTAAGCGAATCAGATAACGGACCACCGGGTGACGAATGTCTGAATGTGTAGAACTCCCAGCAATAAACGGTCCTGAACTGATACGACTCCAAAGTGTATGTACTCCTCCATCAATATCCGACGGGAGATCCCCAGCTGGGACCTCAGGAAACCCAAAAACTCTGCAAATCGCCTTAGCCGAAATCACGTACCGTTTCCCGTTAGCCATGAAGCTCATTTTGAAAGAGCCGGGATCTTGCTTTTCCTCCTCAGATGCTGCATCATCGTATAGTTGGACCGAAGCAAAGAACTGTCTCACTAGATCGGGCCACAAAACCACATTATGGTTCATTAACTTCTTCAAATCACTCCTCTCCAACAATGCCTCCACCTCCTCTTGGATTCCTAACCGGGCCATGGCGATATGATGTGGAAACTTGGTGGCCGTCATTGGCACCTTGTGCCATTCATTGTAGAGTAACGAATTGAAGTCATCCCACCTAGGGCTAAGTTCCCTAGCATCAACCTCCTTGCTTGTCAGTACTTGTCTCAGCGTCTTCTTCTCGGATATGAATTCCACCGCGAAAGGAGTGTTCTCATTCTTTGGCCATACCGGAGGAGAATGGCGAGGGATTGTGTACGGAGGATCTTGAGAACTTGACCCTTGCTCTGTCCGTGGTCGCTTTCCTGTACTCTTATCCGTCTTTGGTGCCATCTGCAAAACACAAAAGAAACAAACACAAAACCCGAAATCAGAACACAAATTTCAAACAGCATGAACAATGTCGATCGACAGACTAGGTTACTATCGATCGACACGTCTACAAATCAGGCACAGTTCATTGACACAACAATTTCCGAATTCCAAATTCGATTTATGACCAATTAACTCCAAAATTGCAACCTAATCATCAATTATAACAACAATTCATCATCCAATTCAACCCAATTCATGCTAAATCAAGGATTCATCAAAATTTTCATCACAAATCATCAAAATTCCAAAACAAGTGATGAACAACTCAATTCAATCTAATGGGTTTATCAAATTCACTATCAAACAACCTATTAAGGCCGAATTTAACAAGATAAACAAGTGAAAAGAGATAAATTTTGAATTTCAAACCTTCGCGTCACGATTGAAAAGAGGGGATTTCGAGACACATACCTTGTAGATCGGTAAAACTAATGCTAGAATCGAAAAGAGGGTGAGAATTCACTCGATTTAGACCCAAAAATCACTTGATTCCGTGAAGAATTGAGAGAGTTGAGAGATTTTTGAGAGAAAAAAAACGAGTTTCGGTTTTAGGAAAAATAAGAACAAGTTTCGGAATTTAAAGGAAACTTACCTCGTGGAATCCGAAACCCGTGTCGATCGACAGGGAGGGGTTGTCGATCGACAGGACATCCACTGTCCAAACTCGTGTATTTCCAAAATACGTGTCGATCGACATCCATGTCTGTCGATCGACAGGCCCATCTCTGCCCCAGTTTTTGTTTTCGTCTTTTTTTTTTTTTTTTTTTTTTAACTGAAACACTAAGTAAAAATGTTAGTAAAACAAAACGAAAATCATAATTTAAATATACTTACCAGTGGGTTGCCTCCCACTCAGCGCTCGTTTTCAGTCATTAGCTTGATTGTGTCGGGTTTTTAGGCGACGGGTGCATCATCCAGAGGAACAATGTGTCCTTCTGGAATCTCGGCTTTTGCCCAATAGTGCTTCACCCTTTGGCCATTGACCGTGAACTCGTTGCATTTTGAATTAATTAGAACAATTGCTCCATGGGGCCTAACCTCCTTGATTGTAAAAGGACCAGACCAACGAGAACGTAATTTTCCAGGAAACAAATGTAAACGAGAGTTATACAGGAGTACCTGGTCATTTGGCTCGAACTTCCTTGAGATGATCTTCTTATCGTGATAGGCTTTAGTCCTCTCCTTGTATAACTTTGAGTCTCGAAAGCATGATGCCTTATCTCATCCAATTCGTTCAGCTGAATCAAACGCTTCTCTGCAGCCGGCTTATAGTCGAAGTTCATCTGTTTGACTGCCCATGCTGCCTTGTGCTCAAGCTCCACTAGAAGATGACAAGCTTTCCCATAAAGTAATGGAACGGCGTTGTTCCCAAAGGTGTCTTGTAAGCTGTCCTGTAAGCCCAGACCGCGTTATCAAGCTTGTTTGCCCAATCTTTCCTTGTAACTCCCACTGTCTTTTCTAAGATCTCTTTGATTTGTCGATTTGAAACTTCGACTTGACCACTTGTCTGCGGATGGTAGGGAGAAGCCACTCGATGTTGAACACCGTATTTGCTGAGCAGATTAGCGAACACTTTGTTGATAAAGTGCGGTCCACCGTCACTGATCACTATCCTGGGTACTCCAAATCGAGGGAAAATGATGGTCTTAAATAGCTTAATAACCACTGCAGAATCATTCTTTGGACTAGCAATCGCCTCGACCCATTTGGACACGTAATCCACAGCGACAAGGATATACTCGTTCCCATAAGATGATGGGAAAGGGCCCATGAAATCGATGCCCAAGCAATCAAAGACTTCAACCTCAAGAATGAAGTTTTGTGGCATCTCATGTCTCTTGCTAATCTTCCCTCTTCTCTGGCAAGCATCACACTTAGAGATAAAAGTTTTAGCATCCTTAAACATCGTAGGCCACCAAAACCCAGCTTGTAGAACCTTAGCGACCGTCTTGAACGTAGCAAAGTGACCAGCGTATTCTGAACCATGACAGTGAAAGAGTATGTCTTGAACCTCAGCTTCTGCAACGCACCTTCTGTAGATCCCATCTGAACAATGCTTGTAAAGATAAGGCTCATCCCAATAGTATCTCTTAAGCTCTCGCATGAACCTCTTCCTCTCGTATCCTTTAAGCTTAGTAGGCACATCTTCTGCAGCTAAGTAATTGGCAATATCAGCATACCAAGGTCGATCGGATCCGAGAACTGCGCATATAACCTGATAACCGATCTGTGCAGCTTCTGTCGATCGACGCTGATCATTCGTGTCGATCGACGGGAGAGTCTTTAAAATCTGGGAAGTGGAATTGAACTCCCGTGTCGATCGACAGAGGTTACTGTCGATCGATAGTCGTGCCTTTGGAACTTTTCCGCTTGATCGATTCTCACCCTTACTTGCTGAAAATCCAGTCTCAATGAAATGTACACTCTCCTCACGGAAGTAATCATCAATCGGGATGGAGTCCTCAATCCGAATGCGTGATAGATGATCTGCAACACCGTTTTCCACTCCTTTCTTGTCCTTAACCTCAATGTCGAACTCTTGGAGGAGAAGAATCCATCTCAACAGCCTTGGTTTTGCATCTTTCTTCTGCATCAGGTACTTGAGTGCTGAATGGTCCGTGTGCACTATCACCTTGGCTCCGATCAAGTAGGGACGAAATTTCTCGAAAGCAAAGACCACAGCTAACAACTCCTTTTCAGTAGTTGCATAATTCCTCTGAGCTTCGTCTAGTGTTCTGCTAGCATAGTAGATCGCGTGGAGTTTCTTGTCCTTCTTCTGACCCAACACTGCCCCAACTGCATAATCACTGGCATCACACATCACCTCGAAAGGTAAATCCCAGTCTGGAGGTTGCACTATTGGAGCACTCACCAAAGCCTGCTTAATCTGTTCAAAAGCAGCTAAAGAATTAGTATCGAAATCAAATTTGACATCCTTACAGAGCAAAGTGGTGAGCGGGCGAGCAATCTTGGAGAAGTCTCTGATGAATCTCCTGTAGAAACCAGCATGTCCAAGGAAACTGCGAATCTCCTTGACTGAAGTAGGCGGCTGGAGGCTTGTCATCACTTCGATCTTGGCATGGTCCACTTCAATTCCAGCCTCTGAAACTCTATGTCCAAGCACTATGCCATCTTTCACCATAAAGTGACATTTTTCCCAGTTCAAAACCAAGTGCTTGTCCTCACATCGAGCTAATACCTTCTCCTGATTGTTCAAGCAGTCCTTGAAAGAAGATTCGTACACTGAGAAATCATCCATAAAGACGTCCATGTAGTCCTCTATCATATCCGTGAAGATAGACATCATGCAGCGTTGGAAAGTTGCAGGAGCATTGCACAATCCAAAAGGCATTCTGCGATATGCAAAAGTGCCATAGAGACAAGTGAAAGTAGTTTTCTCCTGGTCGTCTGGATGAATAGGGATCTGGAAGAATCCTGAGTAGCCATCCAGGAAGCAGTAATATGGATGATTCGCGAGCCGCTCCAGCATCTGATCAATAAATGGCAAGGGAAAATGGTCCTTCCTAGTGGCTGCGTTAAGCTTCCTATAGTCGATGCACATCCGGTGACCAGTGACTGTCCTTGTAGGAATTAGCTCGTTCTTTTCATTCTTCACCACTGTGACACCTCCCTTCTTAGGAACCATATGAACAGGACTGACCCAAGCACTGTCTGAGGTGGGATAGATGATCCCTGCTTCTAATAGCTTCATGATCTCCTTCTTAACAACCTCTGTCAGATTCGGATTCAGTCGCCTCTGATGCTCAATTGATGACTTAGACTCGTCTCCAAGTGAATCCTATGCATGCACAAGTCTGGAGCAATACCTGAAATGTCATCAAGAGAATAGGCAAGAGCTTTGCGAAACTTGCGCAGCCTCATTAGCAATAACGTGAGTTCTGCGTTATTCAAAGAAGCATTTACTATGACAAGATAAGTAGAATTAGCACCAAGAAACGCGTACCTTAGCCCTGCAGGAAGTGGTTTGAGATCGATTTTAGGAGCCTTCTCCTCGCTTCAATCACTAAGCTTTGCAGCTTTCACAGGAATTTTAACCAGCTCCTTGTTAGCAACCACTTGCATAGCATGCTCACTCGCATCCATCATTGAAGCGTAACCCTCAGCAGTCTCATCCAGGTACTCTATCTCTGATGTAGAATTGATCAATGCCCTCTCCAAGGGATCTGTAGAGCGCATCCCATGGAAGTAATCCTCTGCTAGATGATCCAAGGTATCAACACAGAAAGTCTGACCGTCTATTGTAGGCTTCCTTATGAGCTTATCCATGTCGAACTTCATCTCTACATCGCCCACACTCAGTGTGATCCTTCCTCCCTTCACATCAATCATCACTCCAGCTGTAGCCAAGAAGGGTCTTCCCAGGATAAGAGGGTCCTTAGGTTCCTCTCCATATTGCAGAACCACAAAGTCAGTAGGTATCATGCATTGTCCCACTCTGATTGGAACATCTTCAAGGACTCCTTCAAGGATTCTCACCGTTCTGTCTGCTAGGATAAGAGAGATCCTAGTGGGTTAAAAATCAGTCATCCCAAGGCTTATAGCAACTGAAAGTGGCATCAAGTTGACACTAGAACCCAAATCGCATAAGGAACGTGGAAACCTCTCAGTGAATATCAAGCAATCCAACACAAAGCTTCCTAGATCGGTAAGTTTCTCTGGAATTCTGTTCTGAATCACCGCACTGACTTGCTCTGAGATCATCGCGCATCCCTCTTCAAGACTCAAGTTCTTAGTGACCATCCTCTTCACATACCGTCGAATTATTGGAGTTGATCGTATTGCATCAATCAAGGGAAGCTCAACAGTGATTTTATTCATGATAGCCTTGCACCTAGCATCCTCTAGCTCCTGTTTAGACTTCTTATTGCTCCTAGGATAGGGAAGCTTGGGCTTGTAAACTCTTTCCTCTGCCTTTTCTGAAGATTTGGAAGAATCTGGGCTTGTTCGACTCGCCTGTCGATCGACAGGAACTGGTGTATCGATCGACACTTGAGTCTCTGGAGTTTCTGGAGTTGGACTCGTGACGTCTATCGATCGACACTTGTCTCCGTCGATCGACGGAGAGGCCTCTGGTAAAATTTCTTCATCCTCATCCTGCTCAAACTCCCCCAACTGCTCTGCACTAGGTCCTTTCTTCAGAATCGGTTCCAGCCTTTTTCCACTACGTGTCATGATAGCCATAGCATTGCATTTGGGATTCGTATCCGTCCTTGAAGGAAGAAATTCATCCTGTCTCTTCACTGATTCTGCAGTCTGAGCAACTTGGGTATCGAGCTTCTTGACATGAGTGTTGAGAGCTTCGAATTTCCCATTCAGATCCCGGTACATGTCATCCATCTTCCCGTTAAAGCTAACGGTCATCTTTTGCTGACCTTCTAAAAGCTGCTCAAGCATGGATTTCACCTCGCTATCAGGAGTCTTAGCAGGAGGTGTCTGGTAAAAAGAAGAACCGTATGTCCTTGTGTAGTTGCTGTTCTGGCTCTGGAATGGCTTCTGAAAGTCGTTCTTCTGGTATTGTGGGCTTGAAGGTCTCTGATAACTGCTGTTGTAGTTACTCTGGTAGCCTCTGTTCCCTTGTTGATTCCCATAACCTCTGACTCTGAAATCCAGTTCCATTAACGTAGTTCACACCCTCTTCTTCATTCCCAACCTCTGGTTCAAATGTCTCTACCTCCTGAGCAAAGTGAACTGACTTCTTTCCCACTAGAAAGTTATGCACATCGTCGATCTTAGCCTTAACCTCTTGAGATAACTGACCACTACTGTTCCCACTGAGCTTCTTCCTCTCAAAATCGGCATTCTTGCTGGTGTTGCTCGAAGCCAAGTTCTCAATAAGCGCAATAGCATCTCCCGGAGAGTTAGTCGTGAAATTTCCACTACTTGCAGCATCCAATGTCATCTGATACCTCCAATCCACTCCATTAAAAAAGATTCTGAGCTGTTGGATATCACTGAATCCATGATGAGGGCAATCTCTCTGGTATGACTTGAATCGCGCCCATGAAGCCTTAAATGCCTCAGTATCCTGCTGACGGAAAGTAACAATCTTCATTCTCAAGTCTTCTGATCTTGCATCGTCGAAAAAGTTGTTGAGGAATGCATTCTTGGTGTCCTCCCAAGTAGTCAAAGATCCTGGCTCGAGTTGCTTTAGCCAGTATGAAGCATCACCTCCTAGTGAGTAAGGGAAGAGCTTGCAGAAGAGGTAGCCACTTGACACTCCATTCGCCTTAATGCTCGATGCCAAGTCCTCGAACTTCTCAATATGATCCATTGGGTGTTCGTGTGGAAGCCCATGGAAAGGATGCTGAGCTACAAGGCTGAAGAATGGAGGCTTCAGCTCAAAGTCGTTTCTCTGAAACGGAGGAGGGCAAATTGCAGCTCTGTTAGCATAGAACTGGTCTGGACGATTGTAATCTCCCAGAGTCTGACCACGTCCATTCTGTCCGTTCTGGTTCTGCGCAGGCACTTCGACGATTGCATTCCCTTGGTCGTCGATCCTAGCTCCTTCCTCATTGTATCTCAGCCCTGCTCTGTCACGGAATACTCCTTCTTCCCCTGTAACTGGTAGTAGCACTAGTCTGTCTCCCATCTTAGCTTCCTTAACTGCTTTTCTATTCGTTCGTTCTAAGAGAGCTAACGTATCAAGATCAAATCCAACTAATTCCTTGTCTGTTTTGCTTCTTGTGACGTGTCTTGGCATGCACCTGAAACCCAAAACAAAAAGCAAACGAAAAGAAACTAGTTAGTAAATTAAAAACAAAATAAAAACTTAGACAAAATTCTATAATTGAAATTCTAATGGTGATTTCAATTCCCCGGCAACGGCGCCAAAATTTGATATGCTCAAATTTAACCCTGAGCCACTCTCTCAAATTAAGAGATCGTATAGTACTTAGGGATCGAATCCACAGGGAAAAGAATCACAAAATAAAATTCCAAATTCAAATTAAGCCAAGTGAGAAATAATGTAATGAAAAGCAAATAATTAAAGCAAGCAAGTGATGATTGTTGTTCTTTAAATCAATGAAACGAAGCGCTAGGCATCGGGTAATTCGCAGACATAACTTTAAATTAAAGCACTAAATTACTGTCGGGATATTTATTAGGAACCGTTCTCAAACTCGAAATCAACTGTAAAACTAATCAACTCTCGTTGCAGAAGTTATCTATGATTAAATCCTAGCAAACCAAATTCCTTTGCGAGTTCTATAAATTTAATCAAGCATTAACAAACAGTTTCGATATGTTCACAAAATCACTAAGCCAAATTCCTTTGCGAATAGTTATTTTGCTCACCAAAGATATTGTTCCAGCTAACAAATAATGCTTTCGCATCTATCTATCAACCTAACATGTCTAATTCAGGGTGATCAAACCTAAAGCAGAATTAAAACTATCAAGGTGAAGAACACAAGTAGATTGATCCCAACAGTAATAAAGTTCTAGCAATTTATCATCAGCCTTTGAAAAACCCTAAACCTAACAAGTAGATTACTCAGACATGATGATTGAAACAAGCATAATAACTGAATAATACTGCATTAAAAAGAAAGAGTAAGAGATACAAAAGGGTTCGTGTAAATCTCTGAAAAGAGTCTGAACTTGTCTCCCTAAAAGCTCTGAATCAATCTCTTTGCTAAGTCTCAATAGAATAAAAGCATAATATGTAAAAACCTAAGTAAAACTATATATAATACAGGTAAAAGTCGGTTTGTACTTTAGGAAAAACGCCTGGAAACTTCGGCCCGAAAAAGGAATTTCTTCATTAAATGCCCGTGTCGATCGACAGAGGGAGATGTTGTCGATCGACAGTCGACTCACTGGGAAAACTTCACGTCTCGTCATAAAACACCTGTCGATCGACACTAAAGATCACTGTCGATCGACGCTTGCTCTCCTGGTCGAATTTGACTTGATCATTCCTCTTCAATACTCCAAAAAATGTTCCAAAAGCGTCCATTTGACTCCAATCAAACATTTACCTGCAAAGACTCTAAAAACACCAAAAACACCATAAAGACTATACAAAAACGACTTATATCGTGGTCTTAAATGGGTAAAAACCACGATATATTACCTACGGAACACGATGAAGTGATAATGATGATGATGTTCCAAACCAGGTCCGTTGAGCAGATAAGGAGCCACAAAGAAGCCAGAGGCCTCACTTACCCAACTGCGAAGAGAATAGAAGCCTTTTCACCAAGGTCCAAGACGGTGCCGTCAACGGCAAGGATCCGAACGCCCTCAACCACTTATCCCTATTAGTGGAGCGAGTGTGAAACGGAAGCAAAACCATGAGCTATCACCGAGAAGAGGCCTCACGAGCCAAACATGGACGCAGGGGCTCACTCTACCAACAACATTGGCTAGCACAGAGCCACATAAATACGGTCAAACCTCACCCACGACCACAATGACCTTACTAATTCCTCTATTCCTTCCCAAGAGAGGGCAACCAAATCGCAACTGCAAAACAATCCCTGCTAGACACACCAAAACACCCAGGCTAGAACTCACCGCATCAATGCTTAAACCTGAAATGAAGACGAAAGGAAATGCTAGGGAAGCCACCACCGGTGACCAAACAAGACCATTGCGACATCTCAGGAAATTAGATTGAGAACATGGACAAGCCGCAATGAAAACCTTGAGCTGCCATCCCAAAGGTCTTTCAGGAACGACGATACAAATTACCGATCCTTATCGTTTGGCCAAGCACCCACAGTCAACCCAAGAGGTCTGCTCAGAGGATACGAAGACCAACAGAGTACCTGATTAAGAGAATGAGGCACGACGGAGAGGAGAAGCACATCACCAATTCCTCGGCGAGGCCGAACAGAACTCTTCACCGAAATCCCAGAACCAGAGAACCCACGAGGTCAAAACTCGCTTCAGGGTAGAGGCAGGGGCAAACTCTCTAGGCCCGACCACCGTTGATATGCTCAAATTAAACCCTGAGCCACTCTCTCAAATTAAGAGATCGTGTAATACTTAGGGATCGAATCCACAGGGAAAAGAATCACAAAATAAAATTCCAAGTTCGAATTAAGCTAAGCAAATGATAATGTGATGAAAAAGCAAATAATAAAAGCAAGCAAGTGATGATTGTTGTTCTTTAAATCAATGAAACGAAGCGCTAGGCATCGGGAAATTCGCAGGCATGACTTTAAATAGAAGTACTAAATTACTGTCGGGATATTTATTAAGAACCGTTCTTAAACTCGAAATCAATTGTAAAACTAATCAACTCTCGTTGCAAAAGTTATCTATGATTAAATCCTAGCAAACCAAATTCCTTTGCGAGTTCTATAAATTTAATCAAGCATTAACAAGCAGTTTCGATATGTTCACAAAATCACTAAGCCAAATTCCTTTGCGAATAGTTATTTTGCTCACCAAAGATATTGTTCCAGTTAACTAATAATGCTTTCGCATCTATCCATCAACCTAACATATCTAATTCAGGGTGATCACTCCTAAAGCAGAATTAAAACTATCAAGGTGAAGAACACAAATTAGATTGATCCCAACAGTAATAAAGTTCTAGTAATTTATCATCAGCCTTTGAAAAACCCTAAACCTAACAAGTAGATTACTCAGACATGATGATTGAAACAAGTATAATAACTGAATAATACTGCATTAAAAAGAAAGGTTAAGAGATACAAAAAGGTTTGTGTAAATCTCTGAAAAGAGTCTGAACTTGTCTCCCTAAAAACTCTCAATCAATCTCCTTTGCTAAGTCTCAATAGAATAAAGCCTCCTCTGTAAAAACCTAAGTAAAACTATATATAATACAGGTAAAAGTCGGTTTGGGCTTTAGGAAAAACGCTTGGAAACTTCGGCCCGGAAAAGGAATTTCTTCTTTAAAACGCGTGTCGATCGACAGCAAGGATGCTTGTCGATCGACAGGAGACTCACTGGCAAAACTTCACGTCTCAATGCAACCCGTGTCGATCGACAACAAACACCTGTGTCGATCGACGCTTGCTCTCCTGGTCCAACTTGACTTGATCATTCCTCTTCAATACTTCAAAAAGTTCCAAAAGCATCCATTTGGCTCCAATCGAACATTTACCTACAAAGACTCTAAAAAAAAAACCAAAAAGACCAAAAAGACTATACAAAAACGACTTATATCGTGGTCTTAAATGGTTAAAAACCACGATATATCAACTCCCCCAGACTTAGCTTTTTGCTTGTCCCTAAGCAAAACAGATGTTATCACTCCTTTAGGAACCACATACCTTTGAATAGCTAATCCGGTGATACTTCGATGTTTCCCTAGAAGTTTAGCAGTCCTCCAGATTGAACCCAAACCCCCTAAAGAAACTCAGACTTTCAGTCGCAAACCCGTTCAGTTAATTAGGTGCGGTCTCATCGAGGGAATATCGATCGCTGGGCCCTCTAGATTCTTTCACCTCCTTTAACACTTTCCTGCGTTTCACCCTCTTTCTTCCCTCTGAAACTGTATATCCAATTAAGGATATCATAGAGATGCAATGCCTTTTTGAACACCTTTTTTTTTTTTTTTTTTTTTTTTTTTTCTTGTAATGGCGGGTACCTCAGCAGAGGGTCCTTTACCACTAAATGCCTATATGAATTCGGGCTTGCACTTTTCTGCAGATTTTTTTTTTCTTGGCATCTCTATGATTTCACTAGATCAGCGCTCACCACTGTTGTTCTATGAGGCTTTTATGATGGCGGGTACCTCAGCAGAGGATCCTTTACCACCAGATCTAGGACAGTTATACTCGTCATCCGGGAAGAAGTTTCAAGAGCGGTCCATCCTCGCTTTCAAGTGTTTGGAGGCCGAATCAAGTCTTCCGATTAGCCAACGCCCTTGACAAGAGATTATAGATTCATTAGGGGCGGGGTCTTTGACATCCTTTCTGAGTTCTCCAGAAATCTGAACTCGCTCCGTTAAACCGATCCACTTCCAGTTACCCACCTTGTAAAACCAACCAACTTGCATTGATAATGGTCCTTGAGTGCTGTTCAAAGTAAGTGGATAGGGGGAGTTTCGACCCGAAATAAAAATTTTAAAATTTTGACTCAAAAATACTCAAAAACACCAAAATAGAAAACATAATTAGCGACTACCTCCCCCAGACTTGAACAACACTGTCCCCAGTGTTATTAAGTCTAAGATTGGTGAAACAAAGAAAATCAAACTGAAAAACGTTGAAAAACAAATGAGTATCGTGTTACCAATTGGAGAATGTCGACGTGCTTGTCATAGTTAAGTTAATCTGGTTCTGTTAGCACTGTTAGACACTCAAAGAAAACATAATCAAACGCAACTGCATAACGCGGGAAAGAAAGATACAGAAATAACTGACTCAATAAAATCCAAAAGCTGACTCAAAAGAAAGAAAATAAAAGAGAAAAGAAAAAGAAAAATAAAACCGGGATAAAATGGAGAAAGCTAGAGAACTAGTCTTCTGCTTCCTCATCAGGGGAGTCATGTGGCTGATCTGGAAATGGAGAGGGCGTACGCGGGCGAACACAGACAGACCGACATGCTAATGCATCCCATGTCGCCTGAAGAGCGCGAGTCAACCAACGACGCCATTCCGCCTCACTCAGGTCGTCGCGAGGAGCTGAAGGGAATACATGCTGATGATCTGGTTGCTGAGATGAGGTCTCTGAAGTAGTGGCTCGTGAAGTACCAGGTCGTCTAGTCGTCTGCCTCCTGGTGGCCTTTACTGGTCTAAGCAAATCCGGTGGTGGCTCGAAAAAGATCAAAGTAGGATCCTGAGTAACCTTCATCAGGTTCCTCACCTTCCTAATCTCAATCATCATGACCTGGCCCAACGCAACAGGGAAAATCCAAGAGAGAGGATGATCTATCCGTACCCAATGCGCTTTCTTCATGTGCTCCATATCCACAAACACAAGGTCATTGATGGATGAATACCGTGCAAAGGAAACCTTGGAAGCTGAGAAAATTGGTGTAAGCATGTTACCCACGGTGAACGTCCTCGTACCAAATGAAGTTGCCGAGAGTGGAGTGTGACGCAAAGAGTGAAGATAGTCCATGAAAACCATCGCCAAGTTGGGTTGAAATCCAGAAGTCCAAGTCTCATTGGGGATGAGATCTCTCAAGACATAAGAAAGCAGAACCAGCTCATGCTTCCTCACCTTCCCAGGCTCTAACTTGCAAAGGATGGACGTGGAGAGTAAGCAAATCAGATAACGGATAACCGGGTGACGAATGTCTGAATGTGTAGAACTCCCAGCAACAAACGGTCCTGTGCTGATACGACTCCATAGTGTCTGTACACCTCCATCAATATCTGCCGGGAGATCCCCAGGTGGGACCTCAGGAAACCCAAAAATCCTGCAAATTGCCGTAGCCGAGATCACATACCGTCTCCCGTTGGCCATGTAGCTCATCTTGAAGAAACTGGGATTTTGCCTTTCCTCCTCAGATGTGGCATCATCGTACAATCGGACCGAAGCAAAGAACTGTCTCACCAGATCGGGCCATAAAACCGCATCAATGTTCACTAACTTCGTCAAATCACTCCTCTCCAACAATGCCTCCACCTCCTCCTTAATTCCTAATTCAGCCATGGCTAGATGATGTGGACACTTAGTAGGCGTCAGAGGCATGTTGTGCCATTCATTGTAGAGCAACGAATTGAAGTTATCCCACCTAGGGCTAAGTTCCCTAGCATCTACCGCCTTGCTTTGCAACACTTGCTTAAGCGTCTTGCTTTCCGACTCAAATTCTACCGCAAAAAGAGTGTTCTCATCCCTTGGCCACACCGGAGGAGAACGGCGAGTGATTGTGTATGGAGGATCTTGAGAACTAGAACCTTAATCTGTCCGTGGTCGCTTTCCTGCGACTTTATCCATCTTTGGTGCCATCTGCCTAACACAAAAGAAACACGCACAAAACCAAAGTCAGAAAAGAAACACAAAAAATTCGGACAGCAAGCTCACTGTCGATCGACAGCCCTCAAAATCAGGCACAGTTCATTGACACAATTTCCGAATTCCAAATTTGATTTATGACCAACCAGTTCCAAAATCGAGACCAAATCATCAATTATAATAACAATTCATCATCCAATTCAACCCAATTCATGCTAAATCAAGGTTTCTCCAAAATCTTCATCACAAATCATCAAAATTCCAAAACAAGTGATGAACAATTCAATTCAATCGCATGAGTTCAACAAATTCACTATCAAACAACCTATTAAGGCCGAATTTAACAAAATAAACAAGTGAAAAGAGATGGATTTTGAATTTCAAACCTTCGCGCCGAAATTGAAAAGAGGGATTTCGAGACACATACCTTGTAGATCTGAAAAACGGTGAATAGAATCGGAAAGAGGATGAAAATCCGAGTGATTTAGACCCAAAAATCACTTGATTTGGTGAAAAATCGAGAGAGATAGGAGGATTTGAAAGAAGAAAAGTGTTTTTGGTTTTTAAGAAAAATAAGAACGAGTTTCTGAATTTAAAGGAAACTTACCTCGTGGAGATCGAAACCCGTGTCCAAACTTGTGCCATGATGCCTATCGATCGACAGACCATCCTCTGTCCAAACTTGTGTATTTCCAAAAATCTGTGTCGATCGACATCCATGTATGTCGATCGACAGGAGCTCCTCTGTCCCAATTTTGGTTTGTTTGTTTTTTTTTTTTTTTTTTTTTAACTGAAACACTAAGTAAAAATGTTAGTAAAACAAAACGAAAATCATAATTTAAATATACTTACCAGTGGGTTGCCTCCCACTCAGCGCTCGTTTTCAGTCATTAGCTTGACTGTGTCGGGTTTTTAGGAGACGGGTGCGTCATCCAGAGGAACAATGTGTCCTTCTGGAATCTCGGCTTTCGCCCAATAGTGCTTCACCCTTTGGCCATTGACCGTGAACTCGTTGCCTTTTGAATTAACTAGAACAATTGCTCCATGGGGCCTAACCTCCTTAATTGTAAAAGGACCAGACCAACGAGAACGTAATTTTCCAGGAAACAAATGTAAACGAGAGTTATACAGGAGTACCTGGTCATTTGGCTTGAACTTCCTAGAGATGATCTTCTTATCATGATAGGCTTTAGTCCTCTCCTTGTATAGCTTTGAATTCTCAAAAGCATGATGTCTGATCTCATCTAGTTCATTCAGCTGAATCAAACGCTTCTCTGCAGCCGGTTTGTAGTCAAAGTTCATCTGCTTGACTGCCCATGCTGCCTTGTGCTCAAGCTCCACTGGAAGATGACAAGCTTTCCCATAAAGTAAGTGGAACGGCGTTGTTCCCAAGGGGGTCTTGTAAGCTGTCCTGTAAGCCCAGATCGCGTTGTCAAGCTTATTCGCCCAATCCTTCCTTGTAACTCCCACTGTCTTCTCTAGTATCTCCTTGATTTGTCGATTTGAAACTTCGACTTGACCACTTGTCTGCGGATGATATGGAGAAGCCACTCGATGTTGAACACCGTACTTAATGAGCAGATTAGCGAACACCTTGTTGATGAAATGCGGTCCACCGTCACTGATTACTATCCTGGGTACTCCAAATCGAGGGAAAATGATGGTCTTAAACAGCTTAAGAACCACTGCAGAATCATTCTTTGGACTAGCAATCGCTTCGACCCATTTGGACACATAATCCACAGCGACAAGGATATACTCGTTCCCATAAAACGATGGGAAAGGGCCCATGAAATCAATGCCCCAGCAATCGAAGACCTCAACCTCAAGGATGAAGTTTTGTGGCATCTCATGTCTCTTGCGAATCTTCTCTCTTCGCTGACAAGCATCACACTTAGAGACAAAAGCGTTTGCATCCTTAAACATCGTAGGCCACCAAAACCCAGCTTGTAAAACCTTAGCAACCGTCTTGAACGTAGCAAAGTGACCAGCGTACTCTGAACCATGACAATGAAAGAGTATGTCCTGAACTTCAGCCTCTGCGACGCACCTTCTGTAGATCCCATCTGAACAATACTTGTAAAGATAAGGCTCATCCCAATAGTACCTTCTAAGCTCTCTCATGAACCTCTTCTTCTCATATCCCTTAAGATCAGTAGGAACATCTTCAGCAGCTAAGTAATTGGCAATATCAGCATACCAAGGTCGATCGGATCCGAGAACTGCGCATATAACCTGATAACCGATCTGTTCAGCTTCTGTCGATCGACGCTGATCGTCCATGTCGATCGACGGGAGAGTCTTTAAAATCTAGGAAGTGGAATCGAACTCCCGTGTCGATCGACATAGAGTACTGTCGATCGACATACGTGCCTCTGGAAAAATTTTGCTTGTTCGAGTCTCACCCTTGCTTGCTGAAAATCCAGTCTCAATGAAATGTACACTCTCCTCAGGGAAGTAATCATCAATTGGGATGGAGTCCTCAATCCGAATGCGTGATAGATGATCTACAACACCGTTTTCCACTCCTTTCTTGTCCTTAACTTCAATGTCGAACTCTTGGAGGAGAAGAATCCATCTCAACAACCTGGGTTTTGCATCTTTCTTCTGCATTAGGTACTTGAGTGCTGAATGGTCCGTGTACACTATTACCTTGGCTCCGATTAAGTAGGGACGAAACTTCTTGAAAGCAAAAACCACAGCTAACAACTCCTTTTCAGTAGTTGCATAATTCCTCTGAGCTTCGTCTAGTGTTCTGCTAGCATAATAGATCGCGTGGAGTTTCTTGTCCTTCTTCTGACCCAACACTGCCCCAACTGCATAATCACTGGAATCACACATCACCTCGAAAGGTAAATCCCAGTCTGGAGGTTGCACTATTGGAGCACTCACCAAAGCCTGCTTAATCTGTTCAAAAGCAGCTAAACAATTAGTATCAAAATCAAATTTGACATCCTTACAGAGCAAAGTGGTGAGCGGGCGAGCAATCTTGGAGAAGTCTTTGATGAATCTCCTGTAGAAACCAGCATGTCCAAGGAAACTGCGAATCTCCTTGACTGAAGTAGGCGGCTGGAGGCTTGTCATCACTTCGATCTTGGCACGGTCCACTTCGATTCCCTCTGCCGAAACTCTGTGACCAAGAACAATGCCATTTTTCACCATGAAGTGGCACTTCTCCCAGTTAAGAACCAAGTGTTTCTCCACACATCTAGCAAGCACTTTCTCCAAGTTGTCAAGGCAGCCTTTGAAGGAAGATCCGTATACTGAGAAATCATCCATAAAGACCTCCATGTAGTCCTCTATCATATCCGTGAAGATAGACATCATGCAGCGCTGGAAGGTAGCAGGAGCATTGCATAATCCAAAAGGCATTCTGCGATATGCAAAAGTGCCATAGGGACAAGTGAAAGTGGTCTTCTCCTGGTCGTCCGGATGAATGGGGATTTGGAAAAATCCTGAGTAGCCATCCAGGAAGCAGTAATACGGATGATTCGCAAGCCTCTCCAACATCTGATCAATGAACGGCAAAGGAAAGTGGTCCTTCCTAGTGGCTGCGTTAAGCTTCCTGTAGTCGATGCACATCCGGTGACCAGTGACTGTCCTTGTAGGAATTAGCTCATTCTTCTCATTCTTGACCACTGTGACACCTCCCTTCTTAGGAACTACATGAACTGGGCTGACCCAAACACTGTCTGAGATGGGATAGATGATCCCTGCTTCTAATAGCTTCATGATCTCCTTCTTAACAACCTCTGTCAGATTCGGATTCAGTCGCCTCTGATGCTCAATTGATGACTTAGACTCGTCTTCCAAGTGAATCCTATGCATGCACAAGTCTGGAGCAATACCTGAAATGTCATCAAGAGAGTAGCCAAGAGCTTTGCGAAACTTGCGTAGCCTCATTAGTAACAACGCGAGTTCTGCGTTATTCAAAGAAGAATTGACTATGACAGGATAAGTAGAATTAGTACCCAGAAACGCGTACCTTAGCCCTTGAGGAAGTGGTTTGAGATCGACTTTAGGAGCCTTCTCCTCGCTCCAATCACTAAGCTTTGCAGCTTTCACGGGAATGTTAACCAGCTCCTTGTTAGCAACCACTTGCATAGCATGCTCACTCGCATCCATCATTGAAGCGTAACCCTCAGCAGTCTCATCCAGATATTCTATCTCTGATGTAGAACTGATCAATGCCCTCTCCAAGGATCTGTAGAGCGCATCCCATGGAAGAAATCCTCTGCTAGATGATCCAAGGTATCAACAAAGAAAGTCTGACCGTCTATTGTAGGCTTCCTCATGATCTTATCCATGTCGAACTTCATCTCTAGATCGCCTACACTCAGTGTGATCCTTCCTCCCTTCACATCAATCATCACTCCAGCTGTAGCCAAGAAGGGTCTTCCCAGGATAAGAGGGTCCTTAGGTTCCTCTCCATATTGCAGAACCACAAAGTCAGTGGGTATCATGAACTGTCCAACTCTAATTGGAACATCTTCAAGGACTCCTTCAGGGACTCTTACTGTTCTGTCTGCTAGGATAAGAGAGATCATAGTGGGTCGAAAGTTAGTCATCCCAAGACTCATAGCAACTGAAAGTGGCATCAAGTTGACACTAGAACCCAAATCGCATAAGGAACGTGGAAACCTCTCAGTGAATATCAAGCAATCCAACACAAAGCTTCCTAGATCTGTGAGTTTCTCTGGAATCCTGTTCTGAATCACCGCATTGACTTGCTCTGAGATCATCGCGCATCCCTCTTCAAGACTCAAGTTCTTAGTGACCATCCTCTTCACGTATCGTCGAATAACCGGAGTTGATCGTATTGCATCGATCAAAGGAAGCTCAACAGTGATTTTATCCATGATAGCCTTGCATCTAGCATTCTCAAGCTCCTGTTTAGACTTCTTATTGCTCCTAGGATAGGGAAGTTTGGGCTTGTAGACTCTTTCCTCTGCCTTTCCTGAAGATTTGGAAGAATCTGGGCATGTTCGACTCGCCTGTCGATCGACAGGACCAGTTGTGTCGATCGACATGTGAGTCTCTGGAGCATCTTGAGTTTCACTCGTGATCCGCGTCGATCGACATCCATCTCCGTCGATCGACGGAGAGGCCTCTGTCAAAATTTCTTCATCGTCGATATCGATTAGCTCGTCGATTCGCTCCGTATCGGCATTCTTCTTCAGAATTGGCTCCAGCTTCTTTCCACTATGTGTCATAATAGCCATAGCATTGCGTTTGGGATTCGCATCCGTCCTTGAAGGAAGAAATCCATCCTGTCTCTTTACCAATTCTGCAGTCTGAGCAACTTGCGTATCGAGCTTCTTGACATGAGTGTTGAGAGCTTCGAATTTCCCATTCAGATCTTGGTACATAGCATCCATCTTCCCGTTGAAGCTAACGGTCATCTTCTGCTGACCTTCCAAGAGTTGTTCAAGCATTGATTTCACCTCGCTATCCGGAGTCTTAGCAGGAGGTGTCTGGTAAGAAGAAGAACCGTATGTCCTTGTGTAGTTGCTGTTCTGGCTCTGGCTCTGGAATGGCTTCTGAAAGTCGTTCTTCTGGTACTGCGGGCTTGAAGGTCTCTGATAGCTGCTGTTGTAGTTACTCTGGTAGCCTCTGTTCCCTTGTTGATTCCCATACCTCTGACTCTGAAATCCAGTTCCATTAACGTAGTTCACACCTTCTTCTTCATTCCCAACCTCTGGTTCAAATGTCTCAACCTCCTGAGCAAAGTGAACTGACTTCTTTCCCACTAGAATGTTATGCACATCATCGATCTTAGCTCTAACCTCTTGAGACAACTGACCACCACTGTTGGCACTGAGCTTCTTCCTCTCAAAATCGGCATTCTTGCTGCTGTTGCTTGAAGCCAAGTTCTCAATAAGCGCAATAGCATCTCCTGGAGAGTTAGTAGTGAAATTTCCACTGCTTGCAGCATCCAAGGTCATCTGATACCTCCAATCCACTCCATTAAAGAAGATCCTGAGCAGTTGGAATTCACTGAATCCATGATGAGGGCAATCTCTCTGGTATGACTTGAATCGCGCCCATGAAGCCTTAAATGCCTCAGTATCCTGCTGACGGAAAGTAGCAATCTTCATCCTCAAGTCTTCTGATCTTGCATCATCGAAGAAATTGTTGAGGAATGCATTCTTGGTGTCCTCCCAAGTAGTCAAAGATCCTGGCTCGAGTTGCTTTAGCCAGTACGAAGCATCACCTCCTAGTGAGTAAGGGAAGAGCTTGCAGAAGAGATAGTCACTTGACACTCCATTCACCTTAATGCTCGATGCCAAGTCCTCGAACCTCTCAATGTGATCCATGGGGTGTTCGTGAGGAAGCCCATGGAAAGGATGCTGAGCCACAAGGCTGAAGAATGCAGGCTTCAGCTCAAAGTCGTTTCTCTGAAACGGAGGTGGGCGAATTGCAGCTCTGTTAGCATAGAACTGGTCTGGACGGTTATAATCTCCCAGAGTCTGACCACGTTCATTCTGCACTGCCTGAATGACGATAAGATTCCCTTGGTCGTCGATTCTCTGCCCTTCCCCATTGTATCTCAGCCCTGCTCTGTCACGAAACACTCCTTCTTCTCCCGCAACCGGTATTAGCACTAGTCTGTCTCCCATCTTAACTTCCTTAACTGCTTTTCTGTTCGTTCGTTCTAAGAGAGCTAACTTGTCGAGATCAAATCCAACCAATTCCTTGTCTGCTTTGCTTCTTGTGACGTGTTTTGGCATGCACCTGAAACCCAAAACAAAAAGAAACTAGTTAGTAAATTAAAAACAAAAGAAAAACTTAGACAAAATTCTATAACTGAAATTCTAATAGTGATTTCAAATCCCCGGCAACAGCGCCAAAATTTGATATGCTCAAATTAAACCCTGAGCCACTCTCTCAAATTAAGAGATCGTGTAATACTTAGGGATCGAATCCACAGGGAAAAGAATCACAAAATAAAATTCCAAGTTCGAATTAAGCTAAGCAAATGATAATGTGATGAAAAAGCAAATAATAAAAGCAAGCAAGTGATGATTGTTGTTCTTTAAATCAATGAAACGAAGCGCTAGGCATCGGGAAATTCGCAGGCATGACTTTAAATCGAAGTACTAAATTACTGTCGGGATATTTATTAAGAACCGTTCTTAAACTCGAAATCAATTGTAAAACTAATCAACTCTCGTTGCAAAAGTTATCTATGATTAAATCCTAGCAAACCAAATTCCTTTGCGAGTTCTATAAATTTAATCAAGCATTAACAAGCAGTTTCGATATGTTCACAAAATCACTAAGCCAAATTCCTTTGCGAATAGTTATTTTGCTCACCAAAGATATTGTTCCAGTTAACTAATAATGCTTTCGCATCTATCCATCAACCTAACATATCTAATTCAGGGTGATCACTCCTAAAGCAGAATTAAAACTATCAAGGTGAAGAACACAAATTAGATTGATCCCAACAGTAATAAAGTTCTAGTAATTTATCATCAGCCTTTGAAAAACCCTAAACCTAACAAGTAGATTACTCAGACATGATGATTGAAACAAGTATAATAACTGAATAATACTGCATTAAAAAGAAAGGTTAAGAGATACAAAAGGGTTCGTGTAAATCTCTGAAAAGAGTCTGAACTTGTCTCCCTAAAAACTCTCAATCAATCTCCTTTGCTAAGTCTCAATAGAATAAAGCCTCCTCTGTAAAAACCTAAGTAAAACTATATATAATACAGGTAAAAGTCGGTTTGGGCTTTAGGAAAAACGCTTGGAAACTTCGGCCCGGAAAAGGAATTTCTTCTTTAAAACGCGTGTCGATCGACAGCAAGGATGCTTGTCGATCGACAGGAGACTCACTGGCAAAACTTCACGTCTCAATGCAACCCGTGTCGATCGACAACAAACACCTGTGTCGATCGACGCTTGCTCTCCTGGTCCAACTTGACTTGATCATTCCTCTTCAATACTTCAAAAAGTTCCAAAAGCATCCATTTGGCTCCAATCGAACATTTACCTACAAAGACTCTAAAAAAAAACCAAAAAGACCAAAAAGACTATACAAAAACGACTTATATCGTGGTCTTAAATGGGTAAAAACCACGATATATCAACCGTCCTCAAGCAGAAGGGACCGACGAAGATGGAGCCCAAATCCACCGGAGAAGAAGACGAGTTGCGACGGTAGATTCCAGGAAAAATCATGGACAGAGTGAAGTCCTACAGTGACTGCGGCTAGCTCCCAATCAAAAGGCGTTGCACTTTGGTGGTCTGTGTAACCACAATCACCGGAATCGCAAGGAGAGAGTGAAATCTAAAAGAAGATCTATGCCAGGTGATTAGAGTGAGACATGATAAGGGTAGCTGGCCACTCTCCGACATCAATTTCTCACCACCACCAAGCTCAATCGATGACGGGAAAGAACCCTAACTCCAATTAGCGCGGTCGTCACTCTCGGCACGGCTCTCACCGTTTGACGCAGTAAACCAGAACAAGAAACAAGCAGAGCAGGTGAGATCTAAGCACCCACGGACAGAAGGAAAAGACTAGGACGAGGCCCTCTCACAGTTCCGGTGGAAGACCGGAGACCAGAGAGGCAAGACGGAGATATCGAGGGTCGGGGAGCTCGGCGAAGTTTTTTAGGGTAGAATCGCTCGCGTGAATCTCACGCGCCGATTCTCATGTATTCTATTCTGCTTCGTAATATGAATGAGAATGACGTGTAACCAAATCAAATCAATTAAGGAGACAGCGAAATGCAGGTGTTATAGCTCAAATGTCATAGCTGTCCAAATTATTGCAGCTCGTCGTGTTAAACGTGTGATCTTGTTTTCTTTGTGTGTCGGAAATGTGATCTTTGTTCGGAATCTGAGATAGTCGGGGCCCTATACAAAATATATTTGATAGTATAAAAACTTAAGTGTAATAATACATATAACGTAAGAATTTTTTTAAAAATAAACAGTTTTACGGCAAAAAAAAATAACAAGAAGCTAACGACTTTAAAAAATAATCTCTTTCACATTTTTTCTAGCAAAATCAATAGAATGTTCATTTTCTAACCATGTTTTTTAATTTTTTCGATCAATATCATATCATGGAGAGCAAACTCTTCTATTCTTTTTCTTACAATATATATTTCTATAATTGATTGATGCCATTATGATCGGGATCCACCAAAATCTTGTTAGTCATATAATTTTTTTTTTAATGTGGGGCCCCTCAAAGGTGGGGGCCCATTCAAATGTTTCATAAAACTCCCCTCAGATCCGGCTGTGGTTCGGGACAGGTAATGCAAGCTCTTACTTAAAAAATAATGATATGGAAAATAACAGTTTTATATACAAAACTATTTTCCAGTTTGTTTATAATGAGATTCTTCTTCAACCGTGTTAACCCAATAAATTTACGTTCGTCCTAGTATAATTACTTACAACAAGAAATTTGATTAGCGCAACACAATTGAGATATGTAAATGTTTAAACCCTAATGATTCTCATGATCTAAGAATCCCTAGTTAAAAAGTGCGACCAAAAAAGCGACAAGGTGACATCGATTGCAGCCGTTAGCTGCCGTCTCCTCCGACGACGGCTATTCCTGAGCAGCTATTCAGGCCCGCCTCACCTCATGGGGCACCGAAAACCCAAAAAACCCTCACCATCCAAAAGGAGATCTCCTCCGACAAAATCGAAATCGAGATCCAAAGTCTCGACTTCACCTGTTCCTGTTCCGACTTCTCCCGCCCCGGCGGTCGAGTTAACCGAATTGAACTCAGAACCTTGTCTTACAAGCCCTGCAGAGGTGCATAATGAGACTCGCAGTTCGAGTTCCAAAAGTTCTGATTTGAGCCCTGCTCCTCAGACAAACTTATCTGAAGCTGATGTGATCGCTGAGTCAACGGCGGATCCTAAGGCTACTTCCCAAATCGCTGCGGCAGAGGTGGCTGCAGGGAAATTAGTTCCACTAGAAAGTGGTGTTAAAGATCTGTCTACCGCAAAGTCTTCATCTCCATTAGTGGAACTTGCGAAGGAGGATAATACATGGTCGTCTCTGGTTAAAGGGACTTCCAAACAGCTTCAGAAGAAGGGTGAGTCTTTCACACTTGAGTCTGGTGAAGCCTGCGTCAAGATTCCCAACTCTGTGATTGAGAAGAATCGTACATCTTGGGAACTCTTTGTTTTGGGCCAATTTTACTCCGAACCTCCGTCTCAGGGTACCTTGCACAACATTGTCAATGGTATTTGGAGTAAGCAACATCGTGACATCTCGGTTTCCAAAATGGAAGGATACTCTTTCCTATTTAGGATTCCGAATAGAGCAACAAGAGCAAGGGTTACAAACACTTTAACCAAATCCAAGGATCTGATCTTCTTGAGGTAAACTTATAACAAACTCATATCCTATGTTATATATCACCATGTTTAGGTCTTTTACTAATGGACCAAGAAATCTTGTGGTTTGATCATTAGGGTGTATCGCAGTCTTCAATCCTCAATGAAGCATTGCTTTGTTTGCTCAAACCTTCTGTGTATTTCAGCAAGGTACGAAAGTCGATTATGGTTCGATTATTTCAAATACCATTTTATGCGTTTGTGTTTATATGGTAATTAATTTTGTTTCATTTTGTTTATGTTTTATTGTAGATTTTGGAAGCGTCTTTTAGCGAAAATGCGGACAAGACTACCAAGAAATTGTGACAAGGGCGGATCATAGCGATGAGATGAAGGGGATCGCAGAAGAGTACCATCAGCTCTATGGTCAGACTATGGAAGAAAAAATTAAAGGGAAGATCAAAGGGAACTACAGAGATTTCTTGCTCACATTACTATCCAAATCGAATTGTTCTTGATGGTATTGAGAAAGTATTCACAAGAGACTCTTGGTTATTTCAAGATTTGATTTCCTTTCTTGTTTTGTGTTTCTAAGTCCCAAGATTGAATTTTCGGTACCATTTTGGTATATCTAGTAATAATAAAGAGCTCTGTCATTGCTAACATGATTCATGTCTTAAGGTCACATGTTCAATTTCACAAAACCGGATTCCTAATTTCAAATGACCGACATCACTAAACCGGAAGAAGTAACGAATTCCGGTTTAGACATTTGTTACTTCTTCCGGTTTAGACATTTGGCGTTATGCATTAACGAATCAAAATATGCCACGTGGTAAAGTCCCCCGAGCGGCGAATCATTCTCTAATGGGACCCATTTAGATCCCATTTTCCCATCGTCATCATATTTTCTTTACATTTTCTCTTCTCTGCTTTATTTCACACATCTCTCAAAAGTCACAAACCATTCCTTTTGCAATCTCAGATCCAATTTCTCTCCACTATGAATGGCTTCTCCGATATTACTCCTTCTGAAAGGTACGATTTTTGTGTGGTTTTGTTTAGAATACAAACTGCGATTTTGTGCTAGTGTTTAGGTCTCCAAGATCAATGGAACTCGTAGCTATCACAATTTTTTCGCCCTAATATTAAGTTTATCCTAAGTTTGATCGCGATTTCTCAGGATTTTGATATTGTTTTGTTTTATTTGTGAAGCAGCAAAGTTTCTCTTTCACATCTAGCTCCATTAGAAGCAATTCTGTTTGATGTTGATGGAACACTCTGTGATTCAGATCCAATTCACCTTCTTGCCTTTCAGGAGATGCTTCTAGAGGTCAAATTCCTTTCCTTTTTGATCTTCAATTTTGCCAAAAAGGCTTTAAAAAACTGTTAAATTTCTATGCTTTTGGAACTTTAGTATTATTACTCACTCTTTAGTTTATAATGCTTTCTTCGATGCTTTTGGAATTATTAAAAACTGTGAATTTCTCTTTAGTATTATTTAAAAAACTGTAAAAAATCTATGCTTTTGGAATTATTAAAAACTGTGAATTTCTCTTTAGTATTATTAAAAAACTGTGAATTTGTATGCTTTTGGAATTTATATGCTTTTGGAACTTTAGTATTATTACTCATTCTCAAAGTTGTTTGTATGATACACAGTGATAGGACAAGAAATGAGAAGCTACCAGTCTTGTTTCAGTATCAAGGAAAGCCCAGGCCATGGTCCATGACAAGGCCTTTGATGAGAAGAATCCAGAAGAATGAGCTGGCAAAAGTAATAAGGAAAAAGCACGTGGGAGAGGATCTATTTAGGGAGAGGTTTGTTAGCAGGAATGGGCATCAAATGGTTTGATCATTTTGTTGGTGTGAGGTTACAGAGCGAGAGTACGCTCATATCCTTGTTGTTGGTTTGTTCTTATCTTTTCAGTGTTCTTATCTAAACTTTTCTATTTGTATTTGGATCTTTGGTTTTGGTTTGGGGGATTATCATCAATAAAGTTTAGTTCTTTTCATTGATTCTTGAGTTTACAAAACGGTTCCTATCAACTTGGTATCAGAGGTCAGTTACGAGCCAAAGGAAAATGGAATCAGGGATGAGAAATCAATCGGAAGAAAATACCATGTTGGGGCGAGTTCTTTTCGGGGGAATGACACCAAAGGAGAAGGAGATCTTGTTTGAGCGGATGACTTCGCTCTTGGAGAAGATGGATAGAAGATTGGACGAAGATGAGTTAGATCGGAAGAAGAAGATGCAGGAAAGGGAAGCCCTTTACTTCTCTGGTTATGTGGAACGTGTCGAGGAAAGATACGATTCCTTAGATGATGCGGTGACAGAACCACCGGAGGAGAAGACAGTGGCTCCCTCATACTCGAATCCGATCTCGAGCGATGATGGAATATCCTTGAAATACGTCGAATCATTGGCGAAGCCGCGGTTTGACAGAGACAACGTCGGAAGCTGGGAATCCATAAAGGAGCAGTCTTTTAATCAAAACAAAAGGTGGAAGGAGCTTAGCTCGGTGAAGATTATGAAGCAAAAAGAGGAGTTGAGTAAGCTAATCGACCTGAAGCAGAAACAAAGTGAAGACGACGAAGTTAAAGCTCGACGGGAAGAAGAAGAACTGACCTCCGGTACGATATCGAGTCTTATTGGGAAGTCACGGGTTCAATCGGTTCATAGCAAAGGGCCTGGGGGAGGAATCAACATTGACCCACCGGCTGTAGAAGAAGCAATCAGAGTGAAGTGGTCTGGAGAGACGCTCGAGACCGATATGTTCCAGCAACAGACTTGGGAACCACCGGAAGAGAGGATTGAGCTGAGGACGAGACGAAAGCTGGAGATCCCTGTCTTCATCCTAGAGCCAGAGGAGAAGGTGATAAGCTTCGATCGCGATTTCATTGCTCCTCCGACGAACGCACCGGAGCTAACAGAGAAGACTTGGGAGTTGTTCGTCATGATTGGATTAAAGGTGAAGATTCGCACAAGGGAGAAGGAGCTTGAGCAAAAGATGGGGAAGACGAAGCTGATCGACGGTTGGGAAGATGCGGCTGAGGAAGCAAAAGGGTTTGTCGGCGGTGGATCGAAGCCGAGAAGCTTCGTGGGCCAGGGCAAATCTACAGGCCCATTAAGCCAAACCGTGACAAAAATGAGTCATGGGCGGAATGATTACGCCAAACCCATTAACTCTTTCTCAACAGAGAAACACGCGGCTAAGGAACATAGCCCTTATTCTCATAATCGGGTGAAGCATCTGAGCCGCCGTCTAACTCCGGCTGAAATGGAACATCGACGGTCGCAGAATATGTGTTTCCGGTGTGATGAGGAGTGGCGTGGTCGCCATCGGTGTCCGCAGAAAGAGCTACAAGTCATGGTGGTTCAAGAGACGGGTCCTGAAATTGAATGGGAGGAGTGCGGTAAGCTGATCGAGATGGGATCTTTCGAACCGCAGTCGTGGAAGCCTCCGGAAGAGCGGGAGAAGCCTCTATTCGTCAGAGACAACGCTTGGAGCTGGGTTTTCAAAATGGAGCAATATTCTAAAAAGGAAAAATTCGCAGAGGACAATTTACAAGCAAGGGTGTGTTTTGATTTCGTCACCATCGCACCCGAGCGAGCAGAAAAGGTTTGGGAGTTGGCCTTCATGATCGGATTGAGGGTTAAAATTCGAGCAGGTGTGAAGAGGAGTGAGCCGATAAATCTCAAGAAGAAAATGATTGTGGCTAAAATGGTGAAAGAAGGGATTGGTACAATGGAGCTTTCTCGCAATTCGCTGGCTGAGAAATCATCGCCTCAAGTCCGGAAGCTCACATGGACGATGCCGGGTGATCGATTAGTGGTGGTGATCGATTGTATACCGATAATTGAGGTACGGCGTCTCGGGCTTACTGAGGGCGTCAACGGTGCAGTTCAAGAGAGACTGGAGATAGCGCAACTCTCCCTTAAATCCATGGTGGGAATTTCATCATCCAAATCCGTTAAACTCAAAGGTACGATTCGGGCAGAGCCCTTGATGATGATTGATAGTGGAACTTTGCATATCTTCATCTCGAATGTGGTGTATTGTCAATTGGGAATATCTACAAAGGGTAACACAGATCATAGAATTCTAGTTGGTACGGTGTCGGAGGTGAAGGGCGAAAACTTAGGCAGAGAGGTGGAGATGATGCTGCAGAATCGTTCAGTTACAATGAGAATTTTTCTATTGGAACTAAGACGAGCTGATGTGATACTAGGGATACAGTGGCACGAAACCAGACAAGGGATGAAGGTAACTTGGAAGTTACAAGTGTTGGGATTTCTGGAAAGTGGCAAGATGGGTCCGTTAAATGGGGATACTACTCTTGATTGTGCCTCAATCTCTTTGAAATGTTTGTGGAAAGCAGTGGGGAAACAAGGGCAAGAGGTCAATTGGAAGATACATGGGGTGAAGTTTAGAGTGAACTATGATGGGGTGATGGTAAGAGGGAACTCTAGGCTCAGTAGTACTTTGGTCCTATTGAAGTTTTTATGCAGAGAATATGAGCAACGCAACAAGGGAATGATTGTGGGGTTGAAGAAAAGAGATGCAAGGTCAGGACCACTACACCAACTTCACCAGGTTCCACCGGTTAAGACGCAACGTGGAAATGAACATCACACAAACAGTGAATGGGCAGAATTAAGGCTTTATGGACCACTGGAGGCTGAACCATGTATTGGAGCCATTGCTTACCGACTTAAGTGGTCTCTGGAAGCGCGTTGTTCTTGGAAATGGGAGAGAGTCAGTAGCAAACAGCTTCATCACTTCGACCTTGAGGACAAGGTCGATTTTAAAGGGGCCGGTATTGATAGGACAAGAAATGAGAAGCTACCAGTCTTGTTTCAGTATCAAGGAAAGCCCAGGCCATGGTCCATGACAAGGCCTTTGATGAGAAGAATCCAGAAGAATGAGCTGGCAAAGGTAATAAGGAAAAAGCACGTGGGAGAGGATCTATTTAGGGAGAGGTTTGTTAGTAGGAATTGGCATCAAATGGTTTGATCATTTTGTTGGTGTGAGGTTATAGAGCGAGAGTACGCTTATATCCTTGTTGTTGGTTTATTCTTATCTTTTCAGTGTTCTTATCTAAACATTTCTCTTTGTATTTGGATCTTTGGTTCTGGTTTGGGGGATTATCATCAATAAAGTTTAGTTCTTTTCATTGATTCTTGAGTTTACAAAACGGTTCCTATCACACAGATTGGTTTTAACAATGGTGTACCAGTAGATGAGGAGTTCTTTATTGAGAATATTGCTGGAAAACACAACACTGAGATTGCTCCACGTCTCTTCCCTGATGATGTTGAAGGAGGAGTGAAATTCTGTGAGGAAAAAGAAGTTCTTTATCGCAAGTAAGTCGTATCAAAACTCGATATTATTATATGTTTCTCAAATTTCACAAAACTTGATGATGATGTATTCTTATTGATGATTAGACTTGTTGCGGAAAAGATTAAGCCACTTGACGGGCTTCTACGGTTAACTAAATGGATCGAAGACCGTGGATTGAAACGAGCAGCTGTTACAAACGCTCCGAGAGCAAACGCGGAGCTAATGATAGCGAAACTTGGTTTGACTGATTTCTTTCAGGCATTGATTGTTGGTTCTGAATGTGAATGTCCTAAACCACACCCGGGGCCTTACTTGAAGGCGCTTGAAGTGCTTAACGTGTCGAAAGAACATACGATTGTGTTTGAGGATTCAATCTCTGGGATAAAGGCTGGAGTTGCAGCTGGAATGCCGGTGATTGGATTAACTACAGGTAATCCAGCAAGTTTGCTTATGGAGGCGAAACCGGCGTTTCTCATTGAGAATTACGCGGATCCGAAACTTTGGGTTGTGTTGGAAGAAGTTGATAACAAGAAGAGTTCTTGAAAGTGTTGATGAATGAGTAAGAAGCTAGTCCTTGCCTCGTGGAACCTACACACACGTATGAGCAACCTCTCTATCTATGTTGATTGTTGTTTGGGAATTTATGACAATGTGAGCTTTTTTCAAGGATATGATTTTGTTTTTTTGTCGTATGTAATTCATGCATATGCACAAAACTTGGCTTGAATCAGACAATACTAATGCAAACCAGTTTGGTTACGAGATAAAACAGATGTATGGTCAATTCAGTTTATAACCGTCTCTCTGAGGGGTTAACATTGTCATTTCTTAGAACAAAACAAAATTCACTCATGGGTGAAACTTGTCAACTTGAGAATCCTTTCAACTAAACGAGCAATGTACGTTGAAATAAGATAGGACAGGATCCCGGAGCCATGGCGCTGCTTTATCTATTGGTTCATCGTCAAGGTTATCTTCTTCAATGATTCAATGTTCTCTTTGTTCAATTTATTCGTTTAGTTGTTCTTAGTTTCAGCCTAAACGGGTCAAACCTCACGATTTCACACTCGATTCTTTGTCCGACTTGTAAGAGACATGGTTTTTGTGGCTATTATCTCCTCCACATTTATTTAGCTATATAAACGGGTTTTGATAGGGTTTTTGTTGTCTTATGATTTTTCAATGGACAAGACACTTTTAGGAAGGGTTTTGTGTTCATTTTCCTTCTGACTATTTGGAATTATATATCTTTATCTAGATGAAATGATTGTGCACTTGTAAAAGTAAATACTTGGTAGACATTTTTAATATATGATGGTCGTACACCGTTTTACTATAGGACTAGATTTTGACCCACGCCAAGCGTGGGAATATAAATTTCAATTTATTGTATAAGAAAAATATATTGTTTTGAATCATACATACCAAAAAGATACTCCCTCCGTTTCACGTAGATAAATTTTTTGAGTTTTTCAAACATATTAAAAAAAGTAATTATTCATCCCTAATAAATGTATTGATTTCTACAATAAACAGTTTTGCAAGACGTTTCAACCAATAGTGTTTGAAACTTTTTTTTGAAAACTACAATCTTTTATCAATAAATGATGAAAATTCATCTTCATGAAACAAACTCAAAAAATTTAACTTCGTGAAACGGAGGGAGTATTAGATAAATGATTATGTCCACTAAAAAAATTAATCGGTCGATTTTCGAATCTTGAATGTCTTAATATGATAGATTTTACGTTTTAAGTGTATACAAAATATAAAAATAAAAGAAATTGATTTACAATAACAAAACCAAAAAGAGAACATTGTCTTATAATGTATGAAAAAAAAATGTAATTGAGTGATATATATCTTGTATTTACAAAAAAAAATGTTTTTAATAACTCTATAAAATGTTTTTTACCCCAACTTTATCACTGACCAAAATACTACTACATAAATGAGTTAAATCGGTTTGAGTTTCTCAATATAGTAATGGATTTGGTAAGTATATATTTTTGTCATCAATGCTCCGCATATATTAAAGATATTGAAAATATGTAAAGATTTCCACCATGACAAATTGAAATGTTTTGATTGGTTTGATTTAATTAATTTGTTCCTTAAATTCCTCTTTGAATGACACCTAGGATTAAAACTCTCTTTGAATGACACATATGATTTTTAACTTTTAGTGTCTCCTCAATTAATATATATAGGATTTTTGCAGTTGGAAATGAATTTTGATACAATCAGCTTGGAGTCTACTATCATCCATGCTGTCCCTTTCAATTAAGAGAAAAAATGTGGACGTCTTGATGTAATTCGATTAATTTCTTGATCCTCCCTCCATTTTTAAATTAGAGACTTAGTAAAACGTTGTGGAGGCACTGCATAAGTGATTGCTTGATAGAGTTTTCGTATACAAGAAACACCAAACCTTTATTAACGAATGAGAAAGATACAATTCTCTGACTCAGATGCAACTGAACAAGATACTTGACTCTATCTAAGAGACCCTCCTTATAAAGGAGAGGGTTTGCTCTGTTACAAACCAACTAACCAATTCTCTAACTAACCAATAACTAACTCTAACTCCTCAATCATCTCTCCTTTTACGAGTCAACCCCTATAGAGGCTTATCAATACCGCCCCCGTGAGATTCAGCTTGTCCTCAAGCTGACGGTGTAACACTTTTGGTGGTAAAACTGAAACCAACCGATGTCTAAGTTCGACATAACGACTTGTTTGTGCCTGTGTAACTCTCCACTGATGCAAAACGCAGTAGCTACTTGTCGTATTATGCTTCCCGTTCTCTGAAGATAATGAGCACCATAAGCTTCCTTCCACAATTTGAATGCTTATCCTCTTCATCGGTTTCTTTATTGTACTTCCCCAAAAATCTAGGTCCATGGACAGAAATAATCTGTGTTGCACAGATTGGATTGTAGCTTCTTCCAACTGACCCAAGACTTGTTGCAGAAACGTTTTCCATCTCCTAACCAACAGCTGTCCAAACTGGAGATTCCTTCGCTTATGATATTCCAAAGGAACCTCAGTAAATCCGATATTTGACTGGAAATGATCCGATTCACAATCCCATGGTGCCATTTGTCGCCGATCCTCGCAACTTGTAATCTCCATTTTCTGAGCTTGTATAACATGACATGTGGCCCAAATTGATACTATATCCTCCTGTGATTCATGGTCTATAACCAAATCAAGTAACTCCAAAGACTTGTTCTGCATTATATCATCTTTTATCTGTCCCGGTGTTTCTGTTTGTGTCACCAGTTCATTCCCAGCTATCACAAGAGAGATAAACATATTGACAACAAGGCAAGATCCCTTAACCTCAATATATCCCTTTATAGGCCTCCTCTTTGTAGTCATGAGCCTAAAAACGCCAACACAAGACTGTGAAGCATCCATGCCAAAGTCAGATTGTAGATGGAACCCATCTTGCATCACTTCCTGCAGTTTCTTGCGTCTCCGACAATGCCACACAGAAAAATAATATCTCATGTACAAATCACATTCTTTTTTGTTGTGTCTCAACCATCTCGTATTCTGGTTCGTCTTCGCCGTACCCAACTTGATTTCCCTTATCTTTGCGAGTTCAAGCTGCTTATGTTCTAACTTGACCCTCGGTTTTGTTATGCTCTCTCTAGTCTCTACGTTGTGTTTAAACTTGAATCGCCAAGTCTTGATAAACGTTTTCTTTCTCCTATATTTCACCAGTGTTCTCAGTGACATTATATCGAACACTTGGCATGCATTTCCCCTTAACAGAGCATATAACAAAGCATCTAAGAGTGTCGGATCCTTCTCTACATCTATGACCATCATCAAACAAGCATGTAAATCAGATTGATTTACCTGAGTTATAGTATCGAAAGGTTTCACTCCAAGCGATGGACTTTCTTGAAATGATTCCGGTTCTTTTTCAAGAATCAAAACAGTTTCTGCAATTGATTCGTTCTTCCAAATCGATTCAGTTTCCGAAATCGATTTCTTTGTCTGAGTTGATCCCTTTTGAGAAACCGATACTTTGGCCAAAATCGATTCCGAGTCTTCCTCTTGAATCGCTTGATTCTTCTCCGATGCATTCTCTTCTTTACTGGCCTGAGAAATTTGCTCTGACGAGATGGAATTGAGTCCTCCGGTGACCGCCGCTGGTCCCGATGAGCGATTCCTAGCTTTCAGAATCCGAATTATCTCCTGAAGTGACGATTCCAATGATTCGAAACGCTCCATGATAAGTCTGAGACTTAGAGTTTGGGCCTTTATCCCCTTTACAATCATTTTCTAGTTTTATTAAGCCTTTTTTGGCAATAGTTGTATTTAACAGAGCACTAGTCTCTGTGTGTGGGTTTTTATCAAACGATCAACAACAAAAACATATTTCTATTTTCTCTCTAATGTTCTTCTTCTCATCTCTGATCTATTTCTTCTGATCCTTTCTCTTATTTCTTCTGATTATCTCATCTCCTTCTCACAACTACTCGATGAATCCGAATCAGGACTTATCACTCCATCGTTTCTTTATGCATCGAATTGTGCTTCTCTATCAATATATCGAATCGTTCAGCTAGTGTCAACTCCGGTGACGCAGCTCTGGCGCCGCCGTTGGATCTTGTCGTCGTCGGCATCGCGTAGACGGCTCACCGCACCAATTGATAGAGTTTTCGTATACAAGAAACACCAAACCTTTATTAACCAATGAGAAATTTATTAATTATTGAAGAAGACAAGCAAAGAACATCCTCCATACTTAAAAGGAGAAAAGCAAGGAAGGCATTAAGGAGAAAGACAAGGAGTGATTTAAGGAGGAAAACAAGGATGATTATTCTAACTTACTTTGGAGCCTATTCTTTTCCTTTTTGAGTTGAGTCCAACGGCAACACTCACACAAGAACTCTATAAATATGTTGTTTCATTCATTGTAAAAATTATCTTGAATTAATAAGATTAATCAAGTTCATACACTTACTCTCTCTAGTTCTTCATTCTCTTTCTATCCAAAATACTCTTAATCTTACTCTCTTATTCCGCAAATTCCAACATGGTATCAGAGCAATGATCCTTGATTGTTAGCTCAAACTCTTTTGTTACTCATTCAAAATTTCTCGGAGATTAAAATTTCCTCTTTCTCGGTTCTTTAAAATTCAAATTCTAAAGATTTCTCTAATTTCTCAAGGGAAGAAGAAGTATGGATTCATCTAAGCCTCTTGTTATCTCGGTAATTCTCAAAGGAGAGAATTATCTCTTGTGGTCAAGAACCACCAAAACCGCCTTAAGTGGCCGCGGCTTATGGAGCCACATCGATTTAAGCCTTGTTCCAAAGGAGACCGAAGCCGACCTTACCGACTCTACCGAAGAAAAGAAGGACGAGGTGAAGGAGGCTAAGCGAGTCAAGAAAGCCTTATGGTACCAAGAAGATCAAGCCGTTCTAGCGATTCTTCACAACGGTCTTGAAGCATCTATACTTGAAGCATACTCATATTGCAAAACTGCAAATGAGTTATGGGAAACACTCAAGAAATTTTACGGGAACGTCAATAACCTTACTCGGGTCTTCGAAGTCAAGAAGGCTCTCAACACCTTAAGCCAAGATGACTTAGGGTTTACCAAACATCTCGGGAAATATCAATCCCTCTTTGCCGAACTAGAAGGGCTCCGACCTTTTACCATGGATCTGAAGGCTCTCATTATTCGAAGAGAACAAGACAAGATCTTTGGGCTTCTCTTCTCACTCAATCCGGTCTACAATGACCTCATCAAGCATATCCTTCGGTCCGACAAGCTACCAAGCTTTGACGATGTTTGTTCCCAAGTTCAAAGGGAACTAGGCTCTAGTGGATTATTTAACGGAAAGGGAGAGCTTCCTATGGCTCACAAAGGAGCGTATGACCGATTTGAAGATCGGCGAAACAACAACCGTGTCAAACACCCTCACATATGGTGTGAGTATTGCAAGATGAACGGCCACACGAAAGCAAAATGTTGGACACTCCATCCACATCTAAGGCCGAAAGTGCTACCCAAAGGTAGAGAACCAAGGGCCAACTACGGATGCAACAATGAAGACACCGGTCCTTCAAACAAGAAGGAAGAAACAAACCATGGAGGTTGTATGTCCAAATCCGACTTGGAAGCTATCATCAAATCCCTCAAAGATTCCGGTATCAATTTTCTATCCCATAAGTCTAGAGACTCTTTAATTGTGGATTCGGGTGCTTCACACCATATGATTAGCAATGAGAACATTCTAGGGAATAGAAATGGCTAGTGGAAATGTAGAAATTGCTAATAGTGATAGAATCCCAATCAAAGGAATCGGTAATCTAAGACTATTTGATAAGAATTCTAAGGCATTTTATATGCCAAAATTTACGAGTAATCTTTTGTCGGTTAAGAGAGCGACAAAAGACTTGAATTGTTATGTTATATTTGGTCCTAATGGAGTTTATTTTCAGGATATTGATTCGGGAAAAATCTTTGGGGAAGGAGGAACCGAAGATGACTTATATGTCATTAAGGATTTTACTTCAAGCTCGGATAAATTGTTCTCGTTTAATTCTCGTTTTGAAATTTTAAATAATGCATTGTGGCATACTAGACTTGGTCATCCTCATTCTAGAGCTCTTGAACTTATGTTACCAAATGTTGTTTTTGATCATTTAAATTGTGAGTCTTGCATTTTGGGAAAACATTGCAAAACGGTGTTTTCTAAATCTACAACTATCTATGAAAATTGTTTTGACTTAGTTCATTCGGATGTGTGGACATCTCCATGCTCATCTAGAGATAACAACAAGTATTTTATGACTTTCATAGATGAAAAGTCAAAATATATTTGGGTTACTCTCCTTCCATCAAAGGATCGTGTTTTTGAAGCATTTACTAACTTTGAAAATCATGTGATTACTCATTACAATGCCAAGATAAAAGTGTTTAGGTCGGATAACGGTGGTGAATACACAAGTCACAAGTTCAAGGAACACCTAGCCAAACAAGGAATAATTCATCAAACATCGTGCCCGTATACACCACAACAAAACGGTGTCTCCGAGAGGAAGAATAGACATCTTATGGAAGTGGCCCGATCGATGATGTTCCACACAAATGTTCCAAAGAAGTTTTGGGGAGATGCCATGATGATGGCATGCTACCTAATCAATAGAACGCCGACCAAAGTTCTTGGAGATTACTCACCATTTGAGGTACTTACTAAATCTAGACCGTATTTAGAACATCTAAAGATTTTCGGTTGTGTTTGTTTTGTTCTAGTGCCCGGAGAATTACGTAACAAGCTTGATCTGAAGAGCACCAAGAGCATGTTCCTAGGCTATTCAACAAACCAAAAAGGATACAAATGCTATGATCTGGTAAACAAAAGGACACTAGTTTCCCGTGATGTGAAGTTTATAGAAGATCAAGGTTACTACGAAAAGAAGGATTGGGAAGACTTGAAGGATCTAGCAACTCCCTCGGACCGGAGTGCATCATTAAGATTCCTACTTAATCATTTAGGAGAACCAGTCCCAACAAGGAAAGAGACGGCCTCAAATGAAGACTTAGATGAAAATCTAAGTGAAGAAGGAATTCCTCACACTAACGATCTAAACGAAGGACCACAAGAAGAAACGAGCGTTCAAGAAGAAACTCTAGAACCGGAGATACAAAAAGAAGTCGATCAAGAGGAAACTCTAGAACTGGAGATACAAGAAGAAGTCGATACTCAAGAGGTTGATCAAACCGAGACCATTCAACCATTTAGAAGAAGTGAAAGGATTCGGAGTGATCCATCATGGAGAGACAAGAGGATGCTCTACAACTATGAGGCCGTAGCTCACCCAATCCAAGCCGTCTGTTCTCTCGCCCTTTTGCCTCCGGAATTTCAAGCATTCCTTGGGAAGATTGGTGAACATACTATTCCTCAACCTATGAGGAGGCCATGGAGAAAGAAGAGTGGACCAATGCGATTGATGAAGAGGTTGGAGCCATGGTCAAGAACTATACGTGGGACGAATCCGATCTTCCGGAAGGTAAGAGGGCCGTGAGTTCTAAGTGGGTGTTCACCATCAAGCACTTGAGTAGTGGAGAAATTGAACGGTTCAAGGCAAGATTGGTCGCAAGGGGATTCACTCAAACCTATGGTGATGACTACACGGATACATTTGCACCGGTGGCCAAACTACATACGGTGAGAGTTGTTCTATCCTTGGTCGTGAATTTGGAATGGGATCTTTGGCAAATGGATGTGAAGAACGCCTTTCTTCAAGGTGACCTAGAAGAAGAAGTTTACATGACTCCACCACCCGGCCTTGAGAGTTTAGTTAAGCCGGGAAAAGTCTTGAGATTGAGAAAAGCGATCTATGGTCTTAAGCAGTCACCAAGGGCTTGGTACAAGAAACTAAGTTCTACCCTAATGGATAAGGGGTTCAAGAAGTCGGAATTGGATCATACTCTTTTTATAATGCAAGGGCCGAAGGGAATTGTGGTCGTCGTTGTATATGTAGACGACTTGATCATCTCCGGAAGTGACAAGAGATGGAATTCAAGATACCAAAGACTATCTCAAGACTGAATTTGAGATTAAGGACCTTGGCGAGCTCAAGTACTTCCTTGGGATTGAGGTTTGTCGGTTCCCAAACGGCTTACACATATCTCAAAGGAAGTACACATTGGATCTACTCAAAGAGACGGGCAAGCTAGGAGCCAAACCAGCCAAAACTCCTCTAGACGAAGGCTACAAGGTCGTTCGAAAGGGGGAGATAGAAGATGAACCATATGAAGATCCATCAAAATATCGGAGATTGGTGGGTAAGATGATCTATTTGACTCTTACTAGACCGGACCTTTGTTTTGCTGTGAACCAAGTGAGTCAACACATGAAGGATCCGAAGGTCCATCATTGGAACATGGTGGAACGAATACTTCGATATCTAAAAGGAGGTCCGGGTCTAGGCATTTGGATGGGCAAGAACGGTGACACGGAGCTAGTTGGTTATTGTGATGCAGATTGGGCCGGTGATCGGAATGACCGGCGGTCTACAACCGGTTATTGTACATTCCTTGGAGGGAACTTGGTGACATGGAAGACAAAGAAACAAAAGTCGGTATCGTGCTCAAGTGCCGAGGCTGAATACCGAGCCATGAAAAAGCTCACCAATGAGCTTACTTGGCTCAAAGGGATTCTTCTACATCTAGGGATTAAGCAAGACCATCCGATCACAATGCATTGTGACAACCAAGCGGCAATCCACATTGCAACAAACTCAGTGTTTCATGAAAGAACCAAACACATCGAGATTGATTGTCACAAGGTCTGAGAGAAGATCGTGCAAGGAATGACACTTCCATGTTACACTAAGAGTGAAGACCAATTGGCGGATATTCTTACCAAAGCCGCAAGTCTCAAAGTTTGCAATCACATCTTTAGCAAACTTGGACTTGTGAACTTGACCAAGTCATGATCAAGTCCTCTTCCCATGACCGTTAACACTCTTTTTCCCTTAGTAAGTTTTTATCCCATGAGGTTTTTCTTACTAAGGTTTTTAATGAGGTAACGTGTTGTGGGTTTCCAAGCTTAGCCTAAATCTCTTATGCTAAGCTTGAGGGGGAGTATTAATTATTGAAGAAGACAAGCAAAGAACATCCTCCATACTTTAAGGAGAAAAGCAAGGAAGGTATTAAGGAGAAAGACAAGGAGTGATTTAAGGAGGAAAACAAGGATGATTATTCTAGCTTACTTTGGAGCCTATTCTTTTCCTTTTTGAGTTGAGTCCAACGGCAACACTCACACAAGAACTCTATAAGTATGTTGTTTCATTCATTGTAAAATTTATCTTGAATTAATAAGATTAATCAAGTTCATACACTTACTCTCTCTAGTTCTTCATTCTCTTTCTATCCAAAATACTCTTAATCTTACTCTCTTATTCCGCAAATTCCAACAAAATTAACCAATGAGAAAGATACAATTCTCTGACTCAGATGCAACTCAACAAGATACTTGACTCTATCTAAGAGACCCTCCTTATAAAGGAGAGGGTTTGCTCTGTTACAAACCAACTAACCAATTCTCTAACTAACCAATCACTAACTCTAACTCCTCAATCCTCTCTCCTTTTACGAGTCAACCCCTATAGAGGCTTATCATTGCTTCTGCGCATAGGCTTTTTTTTTTTTTTTTTAAACTTCCTTTCATAGAGACCATTTTAAAGCTCATACAATAGATATCCCTTATTCAACTGTCCGAGCAACTGGAAACGGTTGAATGAAGAGTATCTACACATTACATTACAATTAAAACATTATAAATAAAACCCATCTAGTAGTGCTTCCGAGAAGAATTAGATGATGTTTGAGTTGAAGGTGAAGTGGTAACGTCCAAACCAAGTGGAGAGGAAAGTTAGCCCGGAGCTTGGACTCCGAGAAGCACGGTCCGAGATGTCCATGCCTAACAATTTCGATCTCATGGTGGCTTGGATTTCCTTGACAATTTGAACAGGTAGTTTAGCAGTGGATGAATAGAACCTTGCATTCCTCTCCTTCCAAATTCCATAAACCACAGCTTGAAGCAAGAGTTTACGAATTCTGCGCATAGTTATGTTCTGATGACTTTTCAGTAACTAAACTTATGAACATCTTTTGATCGCCATTCATCAAGGAAAGTAACAAACCTAAAACTATTTGTATGAAGCTGAGTGAGTGTATATTAATTCACTGCTGGATGCTTCTCAAATTTTCCAATCACTAGAAGGGAGCAGCAAAGATAGTTATTACTTTATAAATATTTATAACCATCTGATTCTATTGATAATTTGTATGGTGTTTTAAAATTTTTAAAGAAATCATATGGTTACCATCTTCTCTCTTCTTTGAGTTTTAAATAAAATATGTCAATTCAACTTCTTGGTTTTAGATGAATTGTTTTCAATTCATGATTTTAATTTCTATTCCCATAGTTTTAGTTCCTTGTAAATATGTAATTTTGTAAAACCATTCGCTGCAAGGTAAAAAAATTTCATACAAATATATGCTCCTTTTAGAAAGGACACTTAATTTTTATATGTATTTGTGATGATAAAAAGAATCCCTTATACATTATTTGGGAGGTGATTTGTGAGAAATTATGACATGGATCTAAAGAATTATGACATGGCTCAAAAGAAATGTGACATGGCAAGAAACTAATAATTTATTTCCAAATTTAATTTTCACGTATTTGCTTTTATGGTAACTTATTTCAATACTTTCTTACATTAGCAAACATCATCCACAATCATAACATATATGATTAATAATCTGATATTCTCTGTATTTTATTGGGAAAGTAGTAATAGTCTTATTATCAAATCATTAATTTAAAATTATACAAGAAAATATCACTTTCGCAATGATTCACTTCCTCAATGAACTCACGTCTTAATATACTGGTAACCCATATATCATCGAACTAATGAATGCAATTAAAAAAGAAATATCTAATAAAACTTAAATCATTAATTGAAATAACGATACAAGAAAAACTCATGTAAATAAATTTTAAAATAAAGAAGCTAATCCACTAATTAGTTTTAGATCAACCAATATTTATGTTTAAATTTCACAATAAATTCAAATTATAACAAACCATTAAGATTTAGCTTCTTCACCTAAAATAAGTGAACTCAATTAATTATCGATGAACCAAAATAAAATTATTATATAGAAAACAACTATATAAAATTTTGGTTTGGAAACATTCTCTGTATAAATTAAAAATTTAGTGAAAAAATTAATTATTTAATGGAAACTAAAACTATCTTTCATAATATATCTTTCTTAATTTAAATAGCTAGCAGTCGTTGGTTAAATTTTCCACTATGTTTATCAATCAATTATTATTAGGTCTGGGCGCGGATCAGATATCCGGAATTATCCCTTATACATTATTTGGGAGGTGATTTGTGAGAAATTATGACATGGCTCTAAAGAATTATGACATGGCTCAAAAGAAATGTGACATGGCAAGAAACTAATAATTTATTTCCAAATTTAATTTTCACGTATTTGCTTTTATGGTAACTTATTTCAATACTTTCTTACATTAGCAAACATCATCCACAATCATAACATATATGATTAATAATCTGATATTCTCTGTATTTTATTGGGAAAGTAGTAATAGTCTTATTATCAAATCATTAATTTAAAATTATACAAGAAAATATCACTTTCGCAATGATTCACTTCCTCAATGAACTCACGTCTTAATATACTGGTAACCCATATATCATCGAACTAATGAATGCAATTAAAAAAGAAATATCTAATAAAACTTAAATCATTAATTGAAATAACGATACAAGAAAAACTCATGTAAATAAATTTTAAAATAAAGAAGCTAATCCACTAATTAGTTTTAGATCAACCAATATTTATGTTTAAATTTCACAATAAATTCAAATTATAACAAACCATTAAGATTTAGCTTCTTCACCTAAAATAAGTGAACTCAATTAATTATCGATGAACCAAAATAAAATTATTATATAGAAAACAACTATATAAAATTTTGGTTTGGAAACATTCTCTGTATAAATTAAAAATTTAGTGAAAAAATTAATTATTTAATGGAAACTAAAACTATCTTTCATAATATATGCGAGTATGTGCAATTTATTATAAGTAATCAACGATGTTTTAATACTTTTGTTGAGAGTTTCTATATCCTGTTTAAATATATAATACATGTATTATGTGCATATAAAATATTTTGGTGATTTTATGGTAATGTGGTGTATATATTTGATTAAGATCACAAAAGTATAAATTTTATTTATTTTTAAAGATTTAGTTAGAACTAATTTACAAAAATGATCATTTTTATTTGAAAGAGTGCAAAACAAATTTTGTTCTGATTTTCAATTTGTATTATTTTTTTACAAGGTATTATGTATTTTATTTTTAAAAAGATCAAAAACAAGATTCAAATTAAATCCATATCTACATCAAACATTATTGATAATTTTAAACTATAAAAGTTAATGTATTTTCTACTTTAAATTTAAAAATATTTAATCCGCGTATTACGCGGGGAGTCATCTAGTATGAAAAATACAAATCTGTTCTTATCCTTTCACAATTTGCACCCGCCGGTTAGGAATATATGAGATGTTAATTTGGGATCGGAACTCATTAACACAAAATATGATTCAATCAAAACATCAAAAGTGACGATGATTAAGCCGGATCTCTAGACTGTTAGATCCGGGAGCAACTTGAAATCTAAACAAAGGAAAAGATAGTAACGTCTACTAGAGAAAATCTATAAACTAGAAGAAACTTGACTTGTACATCAAGCTACCTCATCGACCAATAAAAATTCATCATCTCAAGATTTGTCCTTCTTCTTGTTCAATTCAACTTTTTTGAGATCTGACACAATCTCCTCAAACTTCGACTTCAAACACTCCATCTCAAATCCTAATTCCATCATCTCGAGATTCTTGAGGCGTTCCTCAAGTTTTTGGACCAAAGACCCATAAACTATTAATTTCTCCATCTCCAAGGAAAGCTCATCAAGCTCAAGCTTCCCCGTGCCCATGAGCTCAAGATTCTTGATGCGTTCCTCGAGTTGTTGGACCACAGACCCATCAACTTTTACTTTCTTCATCTCCAAGGAAAGCTCATCAAGCTCTGTCTTCAAAAACTCAAGCTTCCCCGTGCCCATGGGCTCAAGATTTTTGATGCGTCCCTCGAGTTGTTGGAATCGAGACTGATGATCATCTTCTGCTTTCTTCCTCTGCCAGTAAACCTCCATAAGCTTTGCTTTCACGTTTCTCAATTCCATCCGCTCAAGATTCTCGAACCCTAACCTATCATCTTCCGTTTTCTTCATCTCCAAGTTTTGATTTCAAGCTTCCTCGATTCTTGAAGCGTTCCTCGATTTATAGAAACCTCCTCAAGTTTGATTTCAAGCTTCCCAAATTACAACGTCCCCTGTTATATAGAAGAGTCAGAAAGAGGAAAAGGAAAAAGAAAAAGAAATCTTTCTCAAAAACAAAACAAAAAAACAAAAAAGGAAAGGGAAACCTTAACCGTAGCTCAAAAGGAAACCCGAAAATTTAAAAGGAAATTTGTAAAAAACAGTACTGGTTAAAAATTCATACCTTTTTAAAATCTTAATTTATTAATTTATCCTTTTTAAAGATTATATATAACTAAATCATTTAAAAGAAATTTCAAATCAATAAAGTCTGGATAATCTTTTATCTTTTTTTCTTTTTTTTAAAGTATTCTTAAGTTCATTAAAAATTCAAGTTTAACTAGTAGCAATAACAAAATGTAGAATGGCCAAATCTTGTAGTGTTTTTAAAACCAAACTGGCAGTCGAACCGTGAATCGGATATAGACCGTTTATAAAAACGGATCAAACCAGCAAAATCGAAAAAACTGGTGAACCAATTGAACCGCATTAGACCAGATTTAGTTCTTATATGTAGGCATGACCACAGTTACGGTTATTGCGGTTACGGTTTTTAACCACCGATTACGGTTAACATTTTTTGTTAACCTTAATCTTAACCATTTAAAATACGGTTAAAACGGTTACGGTTAAATACGGTACGGTTAATACGGTTGCGGTTAGATACGGTTATGAGTATGATACGATTAATATTACGGTTATAATTATAATAGTTTTAAAATTGAAGAAAAGATTATAAGTGAAGATTTAGAAACTATATATATTTAAAAATAAAATAATAATGTTTAGAAATTATAATGTTTTGAAAGTGGAATGATACTAAAAACAAATAAACGTTATTTTTATTTGTGGGTGAAACAATAAAAAAACTTACCTAATCTTTTAATAAATGAAAATTTTAGAAAACTATTTTTTGGCTCCACTACGACAAATTTAAGATCTAATACTCCCTCCGTTTCCAAAAGATTGATGTTGTAGGAAAAACAAATATTTCTAAAAGATTGATTTTTTACATTCTCAATACATTATTAATGAAAAAATAATGATAAATTGTACATTCCAAGACACATTAATTGGTTTTCTTTAATTACTATTGGTTTAGAGTCATAGAAAATTGTTTAGTACAAAAAACAAGACATTTATAACTAAGATTTAATGTGTTTTCTTAATAGTTGTGAAAATTCTACAACATCAATCTTTTGAGAACAGAGGGAGTATGATTTTTTAAAAATAATTTTGAACTTAAGATTTGAAATTTGTGTTTGCAACCAAATAATTTTGTTTGCCTCCAAAATTTTTTGTGCTGTAAACATTCAATATGTATATACTTTTAGTTCGTTCAAAATGTATTAGGATAAAATCTATTTTTTTATATAAAAAAAATGTAGAAACAACTCACGAGTAGATAAATTATAGGCAATTACTATGCAGTTATAAATACAACTAAAACCATATGTTTATTTAAATCTATTTTAATTACGGTTACAGTTAAAATTTAAAGGTTTTAACCTTATGATTAACCGACGGTTTTCATACGGTGTAATGGATACGGTTAAAAAAACCGGTTAGCCTTAACTATTATAATTTTACGGTTAACGGTTACGGGTTTTAACCATTTAAAACGGTTACGGATACGATTACAGTTTAAAACGGTACGGTTACGGTGCGAAATACGGTTACGGTTGTATTTTGGCCATGCCTACTTATATGTAATTTTTTTATTAAAAAATGTAAGCTATTGTTCTTATTTATAATCATTGGTACACCTTTCTCATTTTGTTTATAATGTTTAAACTTTAAAGTATCACTTATATTATACGGATATTGTACTCATGAACATAGATAGAAGAAGAGTACAAGACTAAATATACAAGCATTTTCAAAATATCGTCTAATACTAATCGGGTTCGATCATTGGTCCGGTTTCAGAAACTTCGTTATTGTGTTTGAAGATTCTTCTTTTCCGGTTTTAAACCAAATGGTTAGCTCCGATTGTAGAGAAGACTAACAATTTGTTGGAGAACCGGATTATATAAAATTGGTTCACTCCTAACCAATTGTTCGATAACCGGATAATAAATTAAAGCCCAAGAAGGTACATTCTTAGGCCCGAAAAGCTTTCTTACTAATTAATGTTGAAGGCGTCGGAACGAGCTCAAAGAATCAATCGATCACAAAGCAGAAGAAGAATCGAGAAAGGAGAAGAAGGTTTTTATCGAAGTGTGAGAGATTTGAGTTTCCGATGAATTCCGGAGGAGGAATCGTTACTGCGGCGGCAACAGCAGCAGCTCCTTCAAGTGGCGGTGGAAACGTGGAGTGGCATGTACGACCACCGAACCCTAAAAACCCAGTCGTCTTCTTCGATGTCTCTATTGGTGGCATTCCCTCTGGTCGTATCAAGATGGAGCTCTTCGCTGACATTGCTCCCAAAACCGCTGAAAACTTCAGGTCCTCTTTCGAATTATAAAGTCTGATTAGCTCCAAGTTTCAATTGATTTTTATGATTAGGGTTTAACAAATCATTCTCTTTTTGAAATTTCAGGCAGTTCTGTACTGGTGAACACAGGTATGCATCTTTGAATGTTTGTTTCATTCTGTATCTTACTTCCTGCATCTTGTTCTTATTAATATTGATTTTATTGGATGCATATGCTATTTGGAGTTGAATTCAGTTTTTTAGCTCCACCTATTTTGTTATCAGTTTGTTTATAAATTTTGTGTTTACTCAGAGAGATTTATGAGGTTTTAGAGATTTTTAGATTTAGAAAGATGGGAAATTTTCATATAGTTCTGTCCTTGCTGCTTCTTGCATGCTATCAGTCTACAGTTTGTATTGTTTATGCATAGTTCTTGAAACTTGCTAGCTTTGTTTGTATGAATTGAGAAATATTTGGGCACTTAATCTAATCCTCTGGTCGGCTCTGGTGCATATGCAGGAAGGTTGGAAAGCCTCTTGGCTACAAAGAATGCCAGTTTCACAGAGTCATCAAGGATTTTATGATTCAAAGTGGTGACTTCATAAAGGTAATAAAGCTTTGGTTCTTGTTAATAGTTTGGAAGTAGTCATCTCAAATGCCACTGGCTTCATTTTTCCTTGTTTGTTCCTGAATCTCTTCTTACTGGATGCCTCATATAACTCTGCAGAATGATGGTAGTGGATGCATGTCAATTTATGGTCACAACTTCGACGATGAAAATTTTATTGCCAAACATACTGGTCCAGGACTGCTCTCAATGGTATGCAATTGGATTATTATATTTTTCTTCTTCATTTCTTTGCGCTGAATATGTTAAGCCAGTTCCGTTAACTGTCATGAGTCAAAGTCTGTCTTTGATATAGTACTCATGACTCCAATTCTTTTGTTGCAGGCAAATAGTGGGCCAGACTGATACGTATGGGCCTATCCAAACTTGGTAGTGAGGATAAGTATCGGCCCAATAAAAAGTAATGGCCCACTTCTTTACACATCACGGGAGGTGTTTCTTCTATATAGATCAGAGAGGGTGAGAAGAAAAGGGTATCAATTGTTTTGATCATTTTGGTGAGTGAGGGAAAGGAGAGAAGAGACTCCTTAGAAAATCTCTTTAGTATAGGTTTATCGTTGGTGTTTTGCATTTCTAATTGTATTTGGGATCTTTGATTAAGGAATCAAAAGAGAGCTTTTATTGATTCGTGAGTTTTACAAGTTAAACGTATCACAGACACAAATGGGTGCCAGGTAATTTCAGTTCCATTATAATGGTCTTATATGCTTGTGCAATTAGACAGATTGTAACGAATATGTGAATAATAATGCAAGCTTGTTCGATTCATTCTGTTTAGACTATGATGCTAAACTAATTAATAAGGTCATTTAGGCTAAAATGACCTTTTTCTCTTTGCATTGCAGTTCTTCATCAGTTGTGCAAAATGCGAGTGGCTTGACAACAAGCATGTCGTCTTTGGGGTATGTCATCTTTTTCACATGATTGGACTTTTCGGTTTTCTTCCATTAAATTCTTAATTCCCCCTGTGTTATGTCTGAGATTATCTAATATAAAATACTTAAAAGACACAATAGTTGAGGAAGAGGCATTGAGTCATGAAATCTTATGCACATAATCAGTGATATTGCGTTGTGATTCATTGCAAATTCTTCTTTTGATGTACAGAGAATGCTTGGAGATGGTTTATTGACAATGCGGAAGATTGAGAACGTGGCTGTTGGACACAACAGCCGGCCTAAGCTTGCCGTTGTAATTACAGTTAACCATTAAAATCTCTGAAGAACTTTTCATTTGTTACCCAAAGAACTCTCTAGAGAACTTTTCTGTTCCATGAGGAATGTAGTGTGATCCCAAAAGCTTATTAGTTGTAAACCTTACACATTTGTGACAAAAGCTAAATCTCAATACAGGTTTTGAAACACAATTGTCATAGAATACTCTTTTTCACTTGGTTTGGTATGGAGACCAAATAACTCGTGAGTGAAAATGAGCCACTTTATATTCATACCTACCAATATATGTAATCCTTCATTACTAATGGAAGCAAGAAACCAAAAAAAAAGGAACACATTAGAAGTCTCAGCTCAATAACATGTAATGTAGCTTACCTACTAAACCCCTTAACCCCAATTTTGAGTATCTATCATCAATCATCTTTCTGAAAAGCAACATAGTTCAATGGTATCACAGTGTTGCCTCTTCCGCTATCTCTATAATCTTTGCCACTGGAAATAGCAGAACGTCCAGGTGTATTCCCAATCCGTCGACCAATTGGAGTTTTAGTCACATTGTCTGAGTTAAGAATCTGTCCCAATGGCTTCTTCTTTGCAGACTTTGAACCATATTTTGCTTCTTTCTCTGTAGCAAGAACACCTTGTAGTCGTTTCTGCTCCTGGTTACACACGAAAAAACAAAACAAAGAGCTTTGTTTTGTTAGCGCTCAACAACACAGTAATTAATGTCTACAATTCTATGTTTTCGAAGAAGAACTCATACTCGGAATTGGCGCTTTTCCTCCTCTCTTTGAGCACATATAACAATGTCTTCTTCCAGTGTTTGTAACAAGGGGTGCTGGAATCAAAAGGCGTAAATCATATAAGTTAACCATAGAAGAGAATTCAGTAAGTGCATAATTAGTTTACCTTATCACATAAGAAGGGGACTCCTCGTTCTTTTTCCCAGGCCTTCACTTTGGTGATCAAAGCATCGATCATAGCTTAGAAAAGAAACACTACAGGGTTAATAACTTAGTACATTCAAACAACTTTGAAAGCTAAAAAAGACCTCAATATCTCATTGTTGCACTGCTTGAAATTCAAGGGGCTAACTAATCAACCAAGTATAGTTCCCAGTCAGCATCATATTGATATCAGACTTGTTTGCATTAACCAAGTAATGAAAGTAGAAAACTCACCAGGAATTTTGCTGATAAGGCTCCTAGCTTTCTCTGCTCGTTTCAAATTTTTGTGCGCTCCTCTTACGGCACTGAAGCGATTTTCATCCTGTTAAGGCAACAAAAGGGAAGAGACAATCAAGAAAACATAAAGCTAGACTGTAGGAGGTTCACACAAAACTTAGATACTGTCAACATTAAAACAAAAAAAGACATTCTCTACGAGTGATTCTCTCTAACATCTATAGGTTGTGGTTAACCTTAGATTCGATAAATCTATTTTCATCAGATAAATGCTCACAATCAACTCCTGGGTCCAAAAATCTTCTCTTCACCTATATTTATGAAAGAAAACACTTATACACACTGGTATTTACCTTTTCATAGTCATCAAGCCATTTTTCTTCCTCCTTTGCGTGCCTCCACTTATCAACTTTGTCCAAAATTGCCTTTCTACTTAAAGCTTCCTCTTTTGCCTTCTCGATCTGACCATCTAACCTTGCTAGAATATTATTCAAATCACCATCACCTGCGAATAAAACCTTCATTACACCTTTGGAAGCCAAAGAAATGCACTAAACTACACTGCCACACGCAAGTACTAAACTAATTAATCGATCTATATTTAAGAAGAATATGTATGGTACCAGAATCAATGAGGTCAACCAAACTTTGTCTTGCAGCAATGCTATCTACATCCATATGAATCTCTCTGCAAATTTCTTCTAGCTCACACTGCCTCTTTAGCACCAATTCCTTCATTTTGATGGACTTTAGGGCATTCAATCTTTTCACTTCATCTTCAGCCTATGACCAAAACATTAGACTTAAGAAAAAGTTTGATACTCGCTGACTCTGACATATCAGGACAGATGAAAATGATATGCAAATGTGACCGCATTACCTCCCCGACAATGTCCAGACTCAGGCATCCTTTTTTCATGACATCATCAGCTGGAACAAGAAGTAAACTACTGACATGGTCAAATGTCCTCCTCCTCTCATCCATAGGTGTTTCCATTAGGCTCCAAAGCTCTTGCATAGTTCTTCCCAAACCTTGTAACTGATAAAGATAAGAATTTCAGAAAAAAGTGTATTTCTAATTTGAATGCTATTGTGTTCAAGTGTTGTGAAAAGACATGAGAAATCATATACATATAACACTAAATCCCAAAGAATTTGACTTATGTTCCAACCTGCAAGTAAGCACATAAAAATGAACAAAAAGGTCGCTTAGTGATATCAATGACTATTCATAGTGATCATTAGACTATGAAAAAGCAGCAGCATTCGAATGGCTCTTCAAGTAATATGCTAAGAAATTAAATTTGCTCATATGTAATATCAGAATCCAAAGTGTAAACCAACAAAGTAGCAGAATAGCAAAATTGGTAACGTATAATGCAAAAATATATGTTGAAAAAGTTTGAAAGTGTTATTGATTACCTTTAGCAGCCTCTCATGTTTCTCTTCCTTCAGAGACGCTACAAGTTCTGTTAATCTAGCAAGAGTTTCATTACTAATGCTTTTCGAATGAGTCTTTGAAACCTCGGTCAAGCTTCTATGGACATTACTCAAGGCCTTAGAGGAATCAAATGTCATTATCTCTGACAACTCATGAACAGCATTGATATAGGAGTTCACTTTCTACAGTCGAACAACCTGAAATTGAAATAAAGATGATAAGAACATAACCACAAAACATTCTAAAACAAATACTTAACGTGTATATATAAACAAGGACACCTTTTCATTACGAAGATCCTTCAGATGTGCTCTAAGTTCATCCAACTTTCTCTGTGTCAAGTCACTTTCATCAATTTCTGGACCGGAGCTAACCGGATAATCATTCCCAGCTATATTAGAAGAGATCTCTTCTATTTGTGTCATTGTCTCAGAGATATCTTTAACTCTTAGTTCCTTTTTCATCAGCAAATCTTCCAACACAGGCTTTAAACTAGATATCTGCTCCTTCAAAGAGCCTTCTTTCTTCTAAAACAGAAACAACAAGACAAATTATACACAAATACTCTCTATAAAACAAACATGTAACGATGGTAAAGAGTACCATACCCTTGAAAACGAAACTTGTTCACCAAGTGCAGACATAAGGCTAGCAATTTCAGCTTCCCCTTGAGCTAACGATCGCTGTAACTCGGCTCTGTACTTACGAGTTTTCTCGACCTTCTTATTGTATTTGTATATATCCAGACATTCTTGCTCAAGCTCCAGCAGCATCTTATCTCTCTCAGTGTAATGTTCACCAATCTCATCCCATATTATCTACATCAGAATCAAAATTGTGTTAAAGATCCACAATCAAAACAAGAACATCTTCACAAATCATCAATAGTAGTATCTTAATCCAGATTTCGATTACTGACCGAGGAAATGTCGAATCAAGATCAAATTTCTTGGAACGAGTATGAAAAACCTTAACAATGTAGAAGCGAAAACGAATCTAACATACAGTGACCAGAATCATGAACCCCAATATGATAAATGTTACCGAACTAACTAAGGAATAATCAGAAAACTAGAGAGATGGAGATAATCGCACTCACTCGGAATCGAAAAGCGAGATAAATCGGAGAAATCTGGGGAAAATGAATAAGCTACGGAGAGAATTGAGAACCTGTAACTCTTCGAGAAGGGAAGTGCAAGTGGTGGTTGAAGAAGGAGACATTTTGTTGCCGTCGCCGTCACCGGAGGCGAGTAGAGAATTTTTGGGGCTGCGGAGAAACCCTAGAAGATGAAGTGTGAAGATCCCGAGAGATTTCGTCTGAAAGGTCGAGAGAAAATGTGGATATGGAAAGAAAGGTTTTTGGCGGTAAAATAGAAATTTTTTTGTATCCCTCTCGAAATTTGTGCTCAAAGTCCAATTGTTTTCTGTTTATATTTTCTTTGTATAAAATTTAGAGAATGTTTATCTAAAAATATCAACGTTTTAGAGAAGTACCACACTTGATTTCATGTTTTAAAAATAAAGCATGTTTTTATTTACGCTTTCACTCATTTTGTTTATATAGGAATGTGTATTGTGAAATTTATTTGTAAATTTTTTTTTTTGACACAAATACATTCTAGATATTTAAACAGTTGTTAAGACTATCTAAAAGCTTTATTTAATTAAATTAATTAAGTTTTAGTGTTTTAGACATTTGATATTTTTCACCCATCCAATGGAGACACTTAACTAAAGTGTCTTAAAAATTCAGGTACATTTTTTGTTTCTTTTCCAATGTTCGCGTTATTTCCTTGGTCAAGTGCAACAAATGAATGTGTGTTTTGATCTCTTTTGCCTTTGAAACTTCGTTTTGTTAATTCTTCCTCAACTTTGCTTATCAGATTTCATATCAAGTATGAGCTGTTTTTGTACTATCTTAGTTACATGTGTAATTGCAACCGAAATCTTCTGTAGCCAAGACTAAATTGTTTTTTTGGTATGTGTATATCATGAAACATAAATAGCGATAGAGAAACAATGCAAACACAAGGGTACTGACCAGAGCCGTCGCGTGGTAGAAGCAGGAGACGCAACGGCTGCGGCCCTCGGCGAAGCATTTGCTACAAACGGCCTTTTAATTTGCCGGCGTCCACCATTTAAGATACTCGCTGCTCGTTTCGTTGGAGATACGAGAAACAAGAAAGGTGAAGGACGGCGAAGGAAATTAGCTGGAGATCGGACGCTTACCGGAGTCGGAAAGAAGATCGGACGATTACACTTGCGGCCCTTTTTTTTTCCTCGATTGCGGCCCTCAAAATCGTTGCTACGGCTCTGGTACTGACTAATAGAGTTTTAATTAGTTTTGGGCTTGAAGCCACGAATGAATGTATTTTGTCTATTTCTTGATGTTTCCCATAGCTTATCTACCTTTTTCTTCATGTCATTGGTTGTAAATTGTTTGATGTAATATTGCAATGCCCTGAGGGATCGTAGGTTCCCACCGATCCAGGCCAAAGAAGTACCATTTCTGCAATGTACGGTGTCTGTCTTGACTGATTATGAAACCGCAGAAGATTATCTTGATTGGGAGGTATTCTCTTCACTCTTCTGTTACAATATCTCATTCACCGTCTTAAAAAACACCAAAAATAATTTAGTCGCCAACAATGAACTGCTCAGTGTGATTAAATTTAGTTTGTCGATTTCTTCTTATTTATGGTTTACCTTCCACATCTTTTCTGATTTGACGCTGAAGGTCGGGAAGCACGGTATAATCATTGAGTTTACCGAACCTGTGACTAATACAAAGCGAAGCGCCACATATTTGCCTGAGGTGCCTGCTCATGAAGGTACCATTTTGATACACAATACTCCATGAATCAAACTTATCTTTTAACTAGCAAATATGAAAAGGGACAAGTCAATCATAACATCTATTTGGATTTCTTAGTTCACTATTCTTACAAGTTTACCATTGCTTCTTTTTTTTCCGCCAGGATGGTCAAAGATAGAGGCAATAGATTCGCTGGTGCGTAAAGCGGGATACAATGGTGAAATAACAGACTCGGTGCGTAGGTGAATCCATCTAACAAGATACCAGAGCACATTGTTCAGCATGCATTATAGCGAATACCTTTCATACGTGAAGGCGACAAGGGGCGTTGCCTCGGGAATTAACGAGACCAACAAGCCCGCCCTCGCCTTGTCTTGATTTCCATTCATAAAACCGCTGCCAAACCGATCCAATTGATTCTTTTTGGACACACCTCCTAATTTTATCTTGTATTCGTTATTCGAAACTAAACTCAGACTTGGCTTTCACAATTGTAAACATTAATGAAAATCAAAGGAACCTTTTTTGAGTCTAATCCTCTTAAAGGAGAAGAGTTTTTTTGATTAAAATTAGATTAGATACGCAAACGCAAACGCGTTTCCATAATTTTAGTGTTTACCAATCAGATCCTTATTTGTTTCTCCCACCTCACTTGGAAACATGTAAAGCTCTCTTTTTCGAATTCTCCGTCACTTTCATTTTTTTTTTTTTTGTATTTGGATACTTCTGAAGCTAATAGATCTCTGAGAGAGACGAAAAGCTTCTTAAGGAGTTTTTGATTTTAATGGCGGAGGAGAAGAAATGGGTGTTAATGGTGACTGCGCAAACGCCGACGAATATCGCGGTGATCAAATACTGGGGAAAAAGAGACGAGGTTCGGATTCTTCCGTTAACGATAGCATTAGCGTCACGCTTGATCCTGATCATCTCTGTACTCTCACCACCGTCGCCGTTAGTCCCGGCTTTGATCGAGATCGAATGTGGCTCAATGGCAAGGTTAATTTTGATTCATTTCCTCTTTATTCGTCTCTTAGCTGTGAGATTCGTATAGATATGAATGGTGAAGATCATAATGCGTAATGGGAAACAGTAGATTTGAAGTGATTTTTTCGTTTGAATTGTTGGGTTTTTGGTTCTGAATTGTTGTTTTATGCTAATGTAGGAAATTTCACTTTCTGGAAGTAGGTATCAGAATTGTTTGAGGGAGATTCGGAGTCGTGGCGATGATGTTGAAGATGAAGTGAAGGGGATTAAGATAGGGAAGAAAGATTGGGAGAAATTGAATCTACATATTGCTTCTTATAACAATTTCCCTACTGCTGCTGGATTAGCATCTTCAGCAGCAGGTTTTGCTTGCTTCGGTACACTCATTTTTCTCTCTGTGGATGTTGCTTAGCATGGTTCAACTTTTCATGCATATGCTCTATCTGATTTTCTAGATTCTTCCCTCGGTTGATCTTTGTTTTTGAAAAGAAGCTGAGTCTTGTATATAACTACTGCTCTTGTTGTGCAGTTTTTGCTCTTGCAAAGTTGATGAATGTAAGTGAAGATCAAAGCCAGCTTTCTGCTATAGCCAGGTATGACTTATGTTACCTCACCTGCATTGTCACCCTTACTGATCTGTTTGGTATCTTCCATGTTGATTTATTACTCTATGTAGGCAAGGTTCAGGAAGTGCTTGCCGTAGTTTATTTGGGGGATTTGTCAAGTGGAACATGGGAAACAAAGAGGATGGAAGTGACAGCGTTGCAGTTCAACTGGCAGACGAAAAGCACTGGGATGATCTTGTTATCATTGTCGCTGTGGTATGAATCTTAACTATATTTAGTCTAGTGCATTTTTAGATTCGGGCGCAGAATTAATCACGTTCTTCAGCCTTTTCTTAAAACTCCCTCACATTTAATGATTTGAATGAGGGTTAGGCATCCTCTTTTGCATTATGGAATGGCTAGGACACGCTTGAATGATACGATCTGAATTTTGTGATAATTCTATGCTTCCTTATCATTTCCAATATAACCTGCAAAAGCTTCTTTGTTTCTTTGTGTCTTTTTTCAACTCGTTATAGCTTGTGCTACATGCAGGTTAGTTCACAAGAAAAGGAAACGAGCAGCACCTCAGGAATGCGTGAGAGTGTCGAGACAAGTTTGCTTTTACAGCACAGAGCAAAAGTATATTCTCTTTTTGAAATTTGATACTGTATCACCTGTAAAACCTTGTTAAAGAAAACAAACGAGTGAATCTGGTTAATGCTCTGATTTGTTTTCTCTTTAGGATGTTGTGCCAATAAGGATTTCGCAAATGGAAGACGCTATAAAGAATCGAGATTTCACATCTTTTGCAAAATTGGCGTGTGCAGACAGTAATCAGTTTCATGCTGTTTGTATGGATACATCTCCACCCATATTTTACATGAATGACACTTCCCACAGGTATCTCTTTCTCTTCTTTTGTCTCTTACGGCCGCCATTTATTAGCTATCAATGTCGTGGTTTTGATCGCAATCAGCTAAACTGATAATTCCAGGATAATTAGCTTAGTTGAAAAGTGGAACTAACTCCATTCTTCAAAAGCAAGCATTGAATTTCAAGCAAGTCTCTTCCAAATATTTGAGGCTAGGGTGTGTTGGACAGATCTTCTGATCCTAATCTCATTAGCAGAGCTACTTGTGTGTGAAAATTGAACAGATTGCTTACACGTTTGATGCTGGCCCAAACGCGGTCCTGATTGCAAAAAGCAGAAAAGTAGCAGTTGAATTGATGCAGGGGCTGCTCTACTGCTTCCCTCCTAAGTCTGACACATACATGAAGAGGTGAGATAGGAAATGTGATTGATTAATTGATTGAGTGATTTCATTTAACCTCTGAATTAACACAAAATGGTGTTTGGTACTTGGTATAGTTACGTACTAGGCGATACATCAATCGTAAAAGAGGCAGGCTTGGAAGGAGGAAGAGAGGTTCCACAAGTAATCAAAGAAAAAATTGGAAGTCAAGACCAAAAAGGTGAAGTGAGTTATTTTATATGCAGCAGACCTGGTAAAGGTCCTGTGGTGCTTCAAGACCAGAATCAAGCTCTTCTCCATCCTCAAACTGGCCTCCCCAAATAACCATTCTCTATGTCTCTTTGTTACTACTGCAACTCTAAGAATTATTTGCAACTTTTAACTCTTGTTCTAAGAGAGCACACACATTTGAATCTTTTACGTTTCACATACAATACACTTCTTCTTTCATCACGAATATAAAAGCCTCTTCTTCAGAATCATCCTACTCAGTAGGATGTCACTTCAAAGTCAATATTGTTGTAACCAAAACAACAATTGTTGTAAAAGCGAAACATACAAAATTACAGCTATGCCCAGAGAAGTGTCACGACGATAAATATCATCAAAGCCAGACCAAGACATATCCCAACCATTGCGCCGAAAGCCTGTGAAAACAATGCATTCACAGATTATCAGTCTACAACATCATCATCTATGCATGTATTAACCAGAGGAGTTTTAAGTGCCTCACTTTTCCATTGACTTTCAAACTTGAATTTTACTGTAAACCACGACAATCCTCTATCAACGATAGGAGCAAGTGCGACTGCCCTGCATCCATCAACATTGATAACATGATTAGAACAATTGATCAAACTGGAGGTACATTTATCATAACCACTGGCATAGCGTAAGGCTAATTCGCAGGATAACAATTACTTTATCTCTTCTAGACCTATGCAAGAAAAGATTGATGTATTTGGCACCTTTTCATGACTCAATACAATTGTTTTACACTAAATCAACATTCCAAATCAAATGACATTTTGACCTTTGATGTTAAATTAACAATCTGCAATCTATCATGATGGTATAATATAAAACAGCTTAACTCCTAATTCCATCATGATGATATGGCACAAATCAGTTAAAAGTTAAAACAGCTTCCTACACAAGGGCTCACTGATTCATATAAAAGCATAACAATTTTCTTCAACTATACAGCAAACTTACCCTCCTATTCTGATGAGCTTAGTAACTTGGCTTCCAGCCCAGACCATGGCCATCAGTTTAAGAAATCTGCATGCAACACAAATCTTTCACGTCCCTATAACGCTATGAAATGCTGAATAATATTCCATACCTCTCAGCCGCAGCAAGATAACCCATCTTTCCAGGTGCTGGAGCCACATAAAACCTATATATATATACACACATTATCGTCACTGTTCTAGCTCAAGTATGTTATGAAGGGGCAACTCACACAGAAAATCTAATAAACAGACTGCAGCATATAGGAAAAAAGAGAGAAAATTGAGAACATAGTAAGTGTCCATGATATATAACAATGTTCTTGTAGCTCTATGCAGAGCATACACTCAAAGTTCCATTCTACTTACCACACCAAGAGGAAAGCTATAGTGTAATAGACTGTATTAAGTAACCCATAGGACAATATTCCAGAGACTCCATACCTCTTCAATTTCTTGAGAAGCCTGCAATTGTTGCAACACATCAAGGTGGACAATATCATCAGAAGGAAGAAACATTGCTAATGTTAAGCTTAAACTAATTCCACAATTACTTCCTTGCAATGCAGATTTCAATCACGTAGAACAAAATCGAAATGATCTTAGCTAAAATTTGGACAAACCATATCAAAATTACAAATGAAATTTTCATGCAAGTGCAAAACCAAGTACCTCAGGCACATTCAAAATCATATAGGCATAGAAAAGTCTACCAAATGAAGAGTTTAGTGTATCACATACTCTTCTGAAACGAATGGGGTTTTCCTTCTTGTCTCGTTCTTATCCAACATTTCTCCTATAAGAGATAAATTAGAGTGAATGTATCAACAAGAGAGTAACTAAAGAACAAAAGTGTTGAAAAGTTGAGATTTTTATAGTCCATGTTGAACTCGGATCGAGATCGACACTAAATTTGTAATATGTTCGGGGATTCTTTGATAAATGGAAAGAGGAAACTTTGATGAGAATGCAAGAGCCCGCTCGGGTGAACATTAATCGAATGGGAGGTTTGGATTTTAGGGAGATTAATTGTACTAGGCAAAGAATAATGTGTTTCTAGCAAAAAGTGTAGTGTATTCCACCTTAGTTGTACACAAATGATGGTACAACTATATATAGTACATTGAGATTAGGGCTTTTGATACATATGGTTACATTTTAACCATATGCTCATAAAGTAACCCCTAATGAGCATAAAATAACTATACTAGGATTTAAAGTAACCAAGCATAGTTAACAAAGTAATGAGTTGGGCCTTCCTGCTTGATGGGCTGGGAGTAGGATTTTGCCTTGAGCCAAATCCATGGTGCAACAGTAGCCCCCCCCGATCAGGTACTTTTCTCTTTCTAACCCGATTTCCTTTCTTGTCTGCCTTTATCTGTACCCTTTTATTTCCCGAGTGTGAAATCGATCCGAAGAGTTCTCGCAAAGCATGGCATCAGAAGAATCTTCTACTAGTTCCGATAGCGGGGCATTGATTCGCAAAAGCAAGAAAAACGTGGACCGGCTCATCGTTCCGGTTTCTCCTTCTGTCGATCCCGAACCTTCGCTTGGTGCGAGTGATTCGGAGAGCGACGATAGGGCAGCTTCGTCGTCCCTTCGTCGCCCCGGGGGGACAACCAACAACAGCGACGGTTCTTCCGAAGAGGAACACACGTCGCTTGCTACTATGAAGAAGAGGAAGATCGAAACGCAGAGCGATCTCAAAACTGCTCGGGCGAGAAAAGAATCGGCCGATCAAGCGCGGAAGAAAGAGGCCAAGCGTAAAAAGAAAGCGAAGCGGAGGGAACAGTTGGAAGCCTTGAAAGCGGTCCCTGTTTTTGGCTTGGGTCCTGGTCGCTGCCCTTTCATTACGTTGGAGCGTCATGATGACAAACCGTCGTCTTCCACGCTGGAGAGTGTTCTCGGATGCTGTAGTGGGAAGAACTGGCCCAGGATAGAATTCGTCATCCCTGGGTCGGACTACAGACCGTGGGCTCCCCCCGAAGGCCACTTATGCATTTACGAGTGATTTTTTGATCATGGTGGGCTCAGTTTCCCGATCCCCCCGGTAATTATGGAGTATTGCGCTCGCCGCAGGGTTTCCATATCTCAGCTGACCCATGCGAGTTTTTGGAACTTGATGTCGATCCTGACGCTAAGTTACGAGGCTCGCCGGGTGGTCAAAAGCAATCACTTCGAGGAGGCATGCGAGATTGCCCGTGGGAACACTTTCGATTCCGGTCGGTTTCAGGTCAAGATGAAGAGCGGGCTTGTTTTAGTGAATAAATTCAAGAACAGGCTCGAGGGCAACTGGCAGGAAAAATATTTCTTTGTTAAGATAAACGAGGACTCGATAGGGGGCTACCGCGGGGAGATTCGTATAGGCTGGAACAAACAAATTGGTATGATTTCCCTCCCGTCTTTTGTTTATGGCTAATAGTTGACTTTGCCTTCTTTTCTGCAGATCCCTATACGCGAGCGCTCCCGGATAGTTCCTCCAACTGCGTGGTCGGTTTACTACAGCGATATCCTCCTCAGGACTGGCCGACCTTCCTTCGCATCCGAATTCGCCAAGTGTACAACCGGATTGTCTCAGGTTTGTCCGCGTTTTATGACCATCCTTCCTTGGCCTCCCTGAATTAGCTCCTTAGTTTTCACATTTTGTTTCCCAGGTAATCCCGCTCTTGGTTACGACGTCTCAAGGCGTGTCGCTCTCAAATCCGACAAAGGGAAAATGGCGAAATTGAACCTCGATCAGCCTCCACTTCCCAAGCCTAAGGCTAGTGCTAAGACGAGCGCGCCTATTACCCCGGGAGTGAAGAAACTCGGTGGTGCGGGAACAAACAAGTCCGTGGCCCCGGTAGCAGACAAGTCTGATGGAAAGTCTGCTATTCCAGACCGCGCGGGCGGAACTCCGAGCGGGGTTCAGAAGGAATCGACTGCCCGAGACGCGACTGGGACCGCTTCAAAAAAGTGGTCAAGGGACAAGAACGCCCCAGTCGTTGTCAAACATGGGGCCAGGAAGGACGTTGCTGCAATGTTTGCCCACAAGCGTGCTCGTCAAGGCTCCAAAGGGTCCTCGCGAGACCTTGCGGTTTTGACGGCAGAGGGTAGTGATACGACCGCCAGCGCCGATTGCGAGAGACGAGATGTCGATTTGGTGGACGCAGGTCATAATGTCGAGCCGGGCACTGACGCCAAAGACAGCCGGCTCGCTCTGGGCAGCCGTAACGAGCTCGACTCTTCCAACGATTTCTCGTATAGTTTCAAGGGTTTTGGCGGGCATATCTTCGCACATCCTGAGGAGTGCGCCAAATATATTAACTCCATTCGAGGGGGTTTAAGGGGTTCAAACCCTGGGTTAGATGAGATATTCGACCGAGAGGGCTTCTGTCAGTCTGCTGCGAACCTTGTGGGGGTAAGTTTTCTTTTTTTTTTGTCTTGATCTTCATCATTCTTGTCGGTATGATTTGGCTCATGCTCTAGTTTTGCTTCTTTGCAGACTATAGTTGATTTAAATTTGGTCTGGAGGCGACTTGATGCTGCCATGAAGAGGGAGCGTAGGTTGAAGGAGGAGAGGGACTTCGACAAGGCTCGCATTGAAGTGCTCCTTAAGGAGAACGAGTCACTAAAATTCGGAGGCATCATGGAAGAGCTCGAGAAATTGACAAAGTACTCCGAGGGGCGGTCAAAGATGCTGGCGGATGTCTCCGAGCGATATCAATCGGAGAGGAGAGAGAGGAGACATGCGGAGGCGAGGTTTGAAGATGTCAGGGAGCGCCTCAAAAGAGCCGAAGAGGTGAATACTGCGTTAATCAAGCACGTCCAGACGCAGGTATCCCGTCTGCGGTCTTCTCGGAGAGAGCATGGTCTATCTTGTGCCAAGCAGGCTGCTGAGCAGGTCCGTACCAAGCTGGTCGGACAGGCGCAATCTTCTCTTAACCGAGCCCGTGAGTACTGTACTGAACAGCTGGAGTACGCCCGTCTCAACAGCATGGCTAGCCAGGTCAAGACGCAGCTTGACATGATATCGGAGTACGGGATTGAGGTTGATTCCGAGGGAGTTGAGGCCAGCTTCGATAATTATCAGAAAAAGATCGAGGCGATGCAGCTGATGGACTTCTCTGAAATGGATTATGAATTCGTTCCCAGAGCGAGCGTTCTTCCGGGGAGCTATGAGGAGGATAGTGCCAAGTCTCCACTCTGCGAAGATTTTGGGATAGAGCGCGGTTGGATCCTTGAGCATTTCGTGAGCGAGTGGACTGAAAGTGCTGATGACGGCAGGGGAGACGCTCAGGGTAATGACCAGGTCATCGGATCCGAGCAGAGTGCTGAGGTCGTACTCGCGGCAGCAACCTCAAATTCCCCCAGGTCAGTTAAGATTGTCGAGCAGTTCGTATCCGGTATTATCTTGAAAGTTGTTGAGGCTCTAATGGATGAAATTGCGGACAGGGTTTTTGGTGAGCCCATTGCTGCCGATCAGACTTTGGCTGAGGCTTCGGCAAAGGACCCATGATTTTGCGTATCTGGCATTGTCGACTAGTCTGAAGTTGAAGCTTCAGCAAAAGATCCGGTGACCGGGGATGACCTGATAACTCTCTTTGCTCCACCCCCTTCAGCCTCGGTGCCGAGTGATCAGCGCCCAGAGTAGTCTTACATTATTTTCTTGTTTTATTGTAATCAGGCCGAGTGTGGCCGTTGACCAGTTGTATAACTCTTGTTTATTTTTCCTAAGGAGCGGATCCTCTCGGTTTTAATGAGATTTCAAAGTTTCTTTTATGCGATTAAGTTTTTTAGCTTAAGCATTTACGTATGTTTTTAGTGCGGCTAAGTTTTAAAGCTTAGGCATTGATTTGAGCGTCCAGCGAGCTGGTCCCTGGGTTACTTTGATTTTGATCCGACCGGGCTCGCATGATGGAGTGGTCGGATCGAGTTGTCTGCGGGTCAGAACCCGGCTTACGACTAGAGTCTGTCTTGTGGTTAAGCGTGCGAGAAGTGTTCGACTTAAAATTCTTACATGTTCTTAGGGACTCATGCAGGACTGGGCCCGACTTTTATCCTATTCGGGAAAGTTGTTTTGGACTTTTCGAGTTTGGATTGTAGATTATTTCGCTACTGCATCTATGGGAGACGCTTGTTTTGATCCTACTCGTGTTTAGCTATGGTGGGCCTCCCGAGTATGACCTATTGATCGAGTAATTGGCCAGAGTATCGATGTAAATGAGCTTGGAGCTTTTTAGAATTCGAACGGATCGGTGGTAAGTGAGCTTGGAGCTAATAAAATTTTTATTGATTATAGCTGGACTTCCGAGGAAGCTGCCTACGTACCCGTTAAATAGGGATCAAGCCAGACGTAGTTGATATTACAAAGTAAAAGCTAGATAAGTCATCCGGAGACGAGCGAGTCGTTCAGAAACGAGTAAAAGCATACGATGCTTAGTTTTTTTTTTTTTTTTGGCAGAATTCAAGCGATGTATCAAGTGAGCCCGATGCTTGCCAGGTCGGGCTGGTTTTGCGCTGCGAGCTCCGTTTCCCCCTGGGGGCTGACGCAGAGATTTACTGATTGGAGCTGCTTTCCTGCGATGAAGCATGTCTGGGCCATTTTTTGGCTTCCACGGATTGTGAAGACTCCAAGCAGGGTTGAGAATTTGAGGCATTGATGGTACGTTGATGAGACGGCTCGGAGAGAGAATAGCCATGGGGTTCCCATGATTACGTTGTATATGGCCGGTTTATCCAATACCATGAATTTGACATTTCGAGAGATTCCCCCGGCGTATACCATTAGCTTGATCGAGCCCACTGTCATTGTTGTGACGCCGTCGAAACCGGTGAGGGACCTGACACCCGGCTTGATATGATTGTCGGGTATCTCCATTTTCTGCAAGGTTTCCTTAAAAAATAGATCGACCGAGCTCCCGATATTGACTAGAACCCTAGTTACTTCGCAATCCTCAATTTTTAGCTCGACCACGAGCGGATCGTTATGAGGCATGGCTAAATTCTTTGTATTAGCCTCCGTGAAGATGATGGGCATGTCGACCTTACTCCGATCGGGACAACTCTTGTCGGTGGTTGCTTCCTTTTCGTACTGCTTGAGGGACCGGACCGAATCGTGGGTTAGGCTGAGCCCCCCCATGATCATCAGAACTCTCCTGGTTGGGTTCTGCTTTTCAGCATGTCCCTTGTCGGATTGAGCACGCTTGGGGAGAAGGGGTGAACTGGCATTTCCGCTAGGCTTCTGCTCGTTCTCATTCGGTTCCTCCTCGGGTTTTCGCTTCGCGCCTCGGTCGGCTGGTAGCGCGACTTTGACTGCTCCCTTATGGTATTGTGCGAGTAGTTGTTCCTTCAGTTGTCGACATTGCGAGGTCGAATGCCCGTGCATTTGATGGTAGTCGCAATAAGACTGTTCGCTCGTAGGTTCCTGAACCTCTTGTGGTCGCTGGTATTTGTTCCATTGCTTCGGGGGAGGGCTCGATGAGCTATTGACGACGTTGGTTGCCAACTTCTTCATGTATTCATGAACGAAGTGCTGTCGGGGTTCTTGGTAAGGTTCTTCGATCACTTCCTTTGCCTTTGCCGTGGCTGCTGGGGGCTTGATTGGCGAGTTCTTTCGGGCCTAATGAAGTCGACCGAGCGGTGCATGGCTTCTTCGATTGTCCTAAGCGGGTGTAGGATTAATTCCTTCTGGAATTTGGACGATCGGAGCCCTTGCTTGAGAACAGTTACAACAGTGGTGTCGCTCGCCGTGACTCGCGAGATGACGGCTTTGAAGCGGTCCATGAATTTCTCGAGCGTCTCCTTCTCGCCTTGGACCAAACCCCATAAGTCAGCATCCGAGACCCCATCCTCAATATAGATGGCATAGTGCTTGAGGAACGCCATTGACAGTTGTTAAAATGAGTCAATCGAACGGGACTCCAGCCTGGAGAACCAGTCTAAAGCTGTGCCTGACAAGTATTCGATGAAATACTGACAATGGCCTGAGTCATACTCCTCGGGAGAGAAGTTCACCCGTCCCATCGCGATGGAGAAGGCGGTGAGGTGTTGCTTTGGATCGGAGTCTCCGGAATACGGTTGAAGTCGCAGTTTGGCGGTATGCCTGATCGGAACGGATGTTATTCTGGCAAAAAAGGGGGTCCGCTGAGTCTCGGCCAAAACCCGGTCGATCTCCGGGGCCGAGCTGAGGGCTTGACGCATCTGTGAAATCATTTCCCGAAGCTGGTTCCTCATGTCCTCAAGCTCGGAGTACTGAGTATGAGTCATTCTGCGGTTGGGGACAGTTCCTGCCGGGCGGCGAGAGTTTGCCGTAAATCCGCAGTCTGGCCGAGCCTCACGAAGATTGAGGGCGAAGAGCTCTCTCGGACTGTTGGTGACTCGAAGGTGGCTTGTCGCGGGCCCGCCTCGGTCCGCTCTGGGAGTGGCCCCCGTGATGCGAACAAGCTATCAAGTCTGATGTTTGTTAATCGTGCTCGTTCTTCCTGCTCGTCGAAGCGACGCATGAGTGCTTCGAGGAGACGAGCTGGATCCAACTGAGGTTCCGGCTCATTTTGATTATCTGTTTGAGCTCGGTTATCCTGGGTAACATCGGGTTTGGCGGCCAGTGTTTGCCTCAGGTCAACTGTACTTCCGAGCATGCGTCGGAGGTCAGTTGGCTCCTGTATCCTCTGGAAGACGGATACGGGACTGGTCGGATGCTCGATCCTCTCGAAGACCGAGGAGGCGGTGGTTGGCCGCTCGACTCTGTCGGGGGCTGTGGTCGGATCGGCGGGCAGGTCGTGCTCGCTGGGGACGAGAGCGGGATTGTCCGTGTTCACGGGGTTAGGGTTTTCCTGCTCGGGAAGAAGGGTCGCTCATTGGGCCACCGGAGTGTTAGTACCCTGAGCGCTTGTTCCCGCCGAGTGCGTTCTCATGCTTGCTTCCTTGTTGAGATCCATGGTTGCGGGAAAAGATATCCTCTTGTAGATGCGAGAAATAATTCCCCTACCTGGCGCGCCAAATGTTGAACTCGGATCGAGATCGACACTAAATTTGTAATAGGTTCGGGGATTCTTTGATAAATGGAAAGAGGAAACTTTGATGAGAATGCAAGAGCCCGTTCGGGTGAACAATAATCGAATGGGAGGTTTGGATTTTAGGGAGATTAATTGTACTAGGCAAAGAATAATGTGTTTCTAGCAAAAAGTGTAGTGTATTCCACCTTAGTTGTATACAAATGATGGTACAACTATATATAGTACATTGAGATTAAGGCTTTTGATACATATGGTTACATTTTAACCATATGCTCATAAAGTAACCCTTAATGAGCATAAAGTAACCCTTAATGAGCATAAAGTAACTATACTAGGATTTAAAGTAACCAAGCATAGTTAACAAAGTAATGAGTTGGGCCTTCCTGCTTGATGGGCTGGGAGTAGGATTTTGCCTTGGGCCAAATCCATGGTGCAACAGTCCATACACAAATTTGAGTCCTTAATGTACATTTCGAAGATATGAATACCTTCATCAAAGGAAGGGTCAGGCTCAACATCATCAGATTTACCAGAAGCCTAAAAAATTACACACATGAGAAGGAAAAAAGAGAAGGAAACTAAATAACCAAATCAATCAAACCAAACATTAAAAGAGAAGGAAAAAGACCAACATTTTGACTAAAGGAGGAAACTATTCGGTGACTGTGGTAGTGAGCTACGGAGAAATGATGTAATTGCAGAGCCTTAGAGATACTGAGCGAGGAGAAACCTAAGGACGACGCATTTGAAGTAGGGAGAGAAATCTAATGGAAAACAGAGTTGGAAGATTAGTAATTCAGCTAAACAAAATTAGGGTTAGTGAGAGAGCGAGAGAAACCGTACCGGAATTAGAGAAAGAGTTAAACCGGCGACAATCATCTGGTCGCAAATCTCGTCGGAGCGATTAAAGTCTCTTCCTTTTTCACAAAGTTTTCATTTTTTTATTACAAAAAAAACTTTTAAATTACGGTTACGGATAATCTAAAACAAAACCGGAATCTTTAAACCGGTTTTTCCAATTTAACACGCGCCTTTTTTACATTCCTCATAAAGTGACTCTCTCTCTCTATCTCTCTCAGTTGTCTTTGTTTACAGAGAAACATAGAGAAGGAAGAAAGAAGATGATGATGGAAGATGAATTTGAAGACCTTAACGATAATCTCAGGGGCGGCCCTAAAATGCTCGATCAATATTGAGGCCCGGTGCAGTTTGTCAAAAATTGGCCCTTTATGCAAGTAAAAAAAAAATTTGGGGCCCTCAAAAAAAAATTTTTACATGTAAAAATTGTAAAAAAATTTTTGGGCCCTGTGCGATTGCTCCTCTTGCACACCCTCAGCGCCTCCCCTGGATAATCTCAACATCAACGACATTGATCTTTCTCTCCTCCGACTTTCTTCACCACCTTACTACCAATCCGTCGTCGTTTCTCCTGAAATCAGTCCCTTGAAACGCTCTTCCCCTGTTTCCGAAGAATCCGATCATCCCAAACGCAGAAAACTCTCTCCTCAAAATCCAATCTTTCTCACCTCTCCCTTTTACTTACCGGAAACCCAATCTTCATCAATCGATGACGACCCGACCCGGAACCACCCGAATCTCGTCGCCGGAGAAACCCAAGAAACGACGCCGTGTGCTTTTTCTTCTTCCAAGACTCTTCCTGAAACAGAGGTTGTTATAAAGTTAAAAGCTTTTCTTTTTAATCTCTCTCTCTGGTTTTAACTAACTAATCAAGAATTGGTTTTGGTAAACAGACGGTTAACAATTGCGTTGAGGAGATCAATCATGGAGAAGAATTTAGTAATTTTTGAAATTTTGATTGGTTTTGATTTCTCTCTTGAATTTAGTAATTTTTGAGGTTTTGAGGTTTTGATTTTGAGGTTTTGATTGGTTTTGATTTCTCTCATAATTGGTTTTGAGGTTTTGATTTCTCTCTTGAATTTAGTAATTTTTGATAAAGTTATAAGGTGAATTTCATTAATTATGAAAAAAATTGCAGAATCAGCAAGAGGAGGAGGAAGAAGAAGATTGTGGAGAAGGAATGAGGATAGAGAGATCTGGAGAAGGGTTTATAATTAGATTGAAGTGTAGATGCAGACTAGCTTTTAGGGTTCTTTTCTCTGATCATCACCTTTACTTCAAGCCTCTCTAAGGCTTTCTTCTCACTTGGAGTGTGTGTGATTTTAGAAACCTACTAATCTCTCATTAGTTTTTTTTTTGTTGGATTATTGAAACTTTGTTAGTAATAGAAAGAAAGATTACAAATTTGTACAAATGAGTATGCTCAGATATAAAACAAGACCTCATTTCTGTTCCTTTTAGCTCTTTTAATGAAGATTGAATACAAAAAAGGTTACAACTTTTTTTCAGAAATGTCATAAATTGGGGTCAATGTCAAAACTTTTAAACTTATTAATAGAAAAATCAAATCTTTAAAGTAACGGAGAGTAAAATTGCTTAAAACCCTCTGATTGATTCACCTTTAGCATTCACAATATGTTTTTCTCCTTCTACCTACTATTTTATTGGTATTTTGACTATTTCTCAACATAGCCTTTCTACTCACACCTGGATTGTTGATTTTGGAGCCACACATCATGTTTCTCATGATCAATCCTTATTTGTCTCCTTGGATACATCAATCACTAGTTCTTTTAATCTACTAACTGGTCCTCCTGTTAGATCAGTGGTGTTGGTACAATTCGGATTAATAAGGACATTTCTATTCAGAATGTTCTTTTTATTCCTGAATTTCGTCTGAACTTAATCAGTATCAATTCTTTAACCTCTGATCTTGGTTCTAGAGTTATATTTGACCCTGATTCTTGTGAAATCCAGGATCCTATCAGGGGGTTGAAGATTGGACAGGGTAGAAAAATTGCTAATCTCTATGTGCTGGAGACTCAGTTGCAAGCTTCAGTGAATGCAGTTGTGGATCTCAGTTTATGGCACCAGAGACTTGGACATGATTCTTTTTCAAGACTTAATAGGCTTTCAGATGCTTTGGGGACTACCAAGCAAAAGAATAAGGACAATTCTTATTGCCATGTTTGTCATTTGGCTAAGCAGAAGAAGTTGTCTTTTCCTGCTCCAAACAATCTTTGTAATTCTATCTTTGAGTTACTTCACATTGACATTTGGGGACCATTTTCAGTGGAAACTATTGAAGGTTATAAGTATTTTTTAACTATTGTGGATGACCATTCAAGAGCCACTTGGATTTACTTGCTTAAAGCCAAGAGTGAAGTATTAACTGTGTTTCCTGCTTTTCTTAATCAAGTTGAGAATCAGTATAATGTGAAGGTGAAATCAGTCCGGTCTGACAATGCTCCAGAGTTGTGTTTCACTCAGTTGTTTCAGGATAAGGGGATTCATTCTTTTCACTCTTGTCCAGAAACACCCCAGCAGAACTCTGTGGTTGAAAGGAAGCACCAACACATTCTTAGTGTTGCTCGTGCTCTTATGTTTCAATCACAGGTTCCTCTTCAACTCTGGGTGGATTGTGTTCTCACAGCTGTGTTCTTGATTAATAGAACTCCTTCTCAGCTCCTTTCCAACAAGACTCTTTTTGAGCTTTTGACTGGCAAGGCTCCTTCTTACACTCAGATAAGGAACTTTGGTTGTCTCTGTTATGGATCCACTTCTCCTAAGAACAGAAACAAGTTTCAACCAAGGTCTAGAGCCTGCATCTTCTTGGGTTATTCAACAGGTTATAAGGGATATAAGCTGATGGATTTGGAAAGTAATAAGATTTTCATTTCTCGAAATGTGATCTTTCATGAAGAAGTTTTTCCATTGGTTACTTCTTCACCTGACACACTCTTAGATATCTTCACACCACTTGATTCCTCTATATCAGGTATTCCTCACATTTCTCCTTCTCTTCCATCATCAACACAAATTTCATCTCCATCACCAACACACATTTCTCCACCTCTTCCTGTCTCTACATCTTTAATTCCTACCTCAGTTCAAGCTTCTTTGCCTAGGACAAAGAAACCACCCTCATATCTCCAAGATTATCTTTGTTATTCTGTTCATTCGACATTTGATAATCCCATTTCCTCTTTTTTGTCTTATACACAACTCTCTCCTGCCTATCTTTGTTTTGTGAATGCTATCACTGCTATCCCTATTCCTAATACTTATTGTGAGGCCAAGAGATCCAAAGAGTGGTGTGGAGCTGTGGATACAGAAATTGGAGCTATGGAGTTGACTAATACTTGGGATATTGTTTCTTTACCCCCAGGTAAGAAACATGTTGGTTGTTGTTGGGTTTTCACCTTGAAGTTTCTGTCTAATGGTGATTTGGAGAGATACAAGGCACGTTTAGTTGCCAAAGGTTACACACAGAAAGAAGGTTTGGATTACACTGAAACTTTTTCACTTGTGGCCAAGATGGCTACAGTTAAGATGCTTATGAAGGTTGCAGCATCTAAGAAATGGTTTCTTCATCAATTGGATATTTTAAATGCGTTTTGAATGGGGATTTAGATGAAGATATATATATGACATTGCCTGAAGGATATGCTGATAGATCAGGTACCACTCTTCCTCCTAGAGCCGTTTGTAAGCTTAAGAAGTCTATTTATGGCCTTAAACATGCTTATAGACAATGGTTTCTGAAATTGTCAGCTGCTTTAGTGATGTTTGGTTTTGTTAAAGCCCATGGAGATCACACCTTGTTCACTAGAGAGATTGAGGGAGAATTTATGGCTATTCTGGTTTTTGTGGATGATATTCTAGTTGCTAGCACTAGTGAAGCGGCTACTTCTCAGTTGATTGAAGACATGAAGAAATGATATAAGCTCAGAGATTTGGGGCTAATGCAGTATTTCTTGGGCTTGGAAGTGGCTAGATCTTCTGCTGGTATCTCTATTTGCCAGAGGAAATATGCTTTAGACTTGCTTGCTTCCACTGGTATGATGAATTGTAAGCACTCTTCTGTTCTAATGGTTCCTAACCTAACATTGTCCAAGACAGATGATGAATTGTTAACAGACAGGGAACTTTATAGGCGCATTGTTGGTAAGCTTATGTATCTGACCATTACAAGGCCAGATATTACTTTTGCTGTCAACAAATTGTGTCAATATTCTTCTGCCCCTAGAACATCTCATCTCAGTGTTGTGTATAAAGTGCTTTAGTATGTGAAAGGGACAGTTGGCCAAGGCCTTTTCTACTCTTCAGACCCTGATCTCACCTTAAAAGGTTTCTCTGATTCTGATTGGGCTTCTTGTCCGGATAGTAGGCGTTCAACTACTGGTTTCTCTATGTTTGTTGGTTCCTCTCTCATTTCTTGGAGGTCTAAGAAACAACCTACTGTCTCTAGATCCTCTACGGAGGCTGAATACAGAGCTCTGGCTTTGGCTCTTGCTTCTTGTGAGTTAATGTGGCTCATTACATTGTTGAGGGACTTGCGGTCATTCACCATTCCTCCAGTCCTTTATTCTGATTGTACCGCTGCTATATATATTGCTACTAATGAAGTTTTTCATGAGAGGACCAAACATATCGAAATAGATTGTCATACGGTTCGAGAAAAGCTGGACAAGGTCTCATGAAAATGCTACATGCCCGTTCAGATGATCAGGTTGCAGATATTCTGACTAAACCTCTTTTTCCTCACCAATTTGAGCATCTCAAGTCCAAGATGAGTCTCATTAACATATACGTCTCATCTTGAGGGGGCCTATTAGAATTGATGTACTTGGTCTTAGTGGTTTATATCTGTTTAGTCTACCGGTTATTCTTTTTCAAACGTATATAACATTGTTGTACATCCTTTTAATCAATAACAAGAAATATTCAATGGAATTCGTAGCTATCACGATTTTTCGCCCTAATATTAAGTTTGATCTCAATTTGATCGCGATTACTGAGGATTTTGATATTGTTTCGTTTTTATTTGTGTAGCAGCAAAGTTTCTCTTTCACATCTAGCTCCTTTAGTAGCAATTCTGTTTGATGTTGATGGAACTCTCTGTGATTCAGATCCAATCCACCTTCTTGCCTTTCAGGAGATGCTTCTTGAGGTCAATTTTCTTTCCTTTTCCATCTTCAATTTTGCAAAAAGGTTTTAAAAACCGTGAAATTTCTATGCTTTTGGAAACTTTAGTATTATTACTCACTCTTTAGTATTATAATAATGCTTTAATTCCTCTATGCTTTTGGAATTTATATGCTTTTGGAATTATTAAAAACTGTGAATTTCTCTTTAGTATCCGTAAAAAACTGTGAATTTTCTTTAGTATTATTAAGTAACTGTGAAAAACTGTAAAATTCTATTCTTTTGGAATTTCTATTATATAGGCATGACCAAAATGTAACCGTAACCGTGTTTCGGACCGTAACCGTATTGTTTTAAACCGTAACCAAAACCATAACCGTATAAAATGGTTAATAACCATAACCGTTAACCGAAATATATATTAGTTATGGTTAACAAAATTTTTAACCATAGCCATTAGTTAACCGTAACCGTATATAACCGTCGGTTAACCATAAGGTTAAAACCTTAATTTTTTAACCGTAACCATATTTAAATTAAAATTAAAACGTACCCATAATTTACCCTTCTAATTAGTTATATGCATGATTAAGTCTTTAATGACATCGACAAATTAGTTTCTTATCTTAAAATATTTTGAAAAATAAAAGTATTATTAATTTAGTCAAACTTTCAAACAAGATACAAATAAGTTTAAAAGAAACTTCTTACATGAATGCAAATAGGTCATACGGTTGCAAACCAAAAAAAAAAAGTTAACCTCTAACTAATTTTGTGAGAAAATCGTGTGTATGCTAAATTTTAGGTAACCACAGTTATGACAACAAATTGTTGCGCCTACACAAAATATTTGGAGGCAAAAAATATTTCCAATATGAAATTTAAAAATACAAATATGAAACTAACCAGGAGCCAACAAAAATATAAAACTTAAGTATTTAATATAACAATTATCCTCAAATAAGAAGAAAAACATTCGTTTGGTATTAGTATGATTTTAGTGATGACCATGACTTTTAATATGCGTTAAAAAATTAAAAAATATATTTCCATAAGAAATCTCTGTTTTTTATCGTTTCATTTAAAAAAATTATATAATTATACATTTATAACCGTAATATTAGTCGTATCTAATTTATAACCATATTAACCGTAACCGTATTAACCGTACCGTATCTAACCGTAACTTTTTTAACCGTATATTAAATAGTTAAAGTTAAGGTTAGAAAAATTTAGTAACCGTAACCGGTGGTTAAAAAACCGTAACCGCAATAACCGTAACCGTGGTCATGCCTACTATTATACGCTTTAGCATTATTAAGAAACTGTGAATTTATATGCTTTTGGAACTTTAGTATTATTACTCACTCTCAAGTTCAAGAATAATGTGAGCTTTCAAGAATATGATTTGGCTTACCTTCTCTATTTTTGGTTTTGTGCATTTTTTTTTTTTTTTTGGGGTTGTGCAATTCATGCATGCACAAAACTTGGCTTGATTTTGAACAATGCTAATACAAACCAATATGTTTGCTGGTTGTATTAACATGTTTTCATTTATATCTATGGCTAAAATTTTGTAATAGCAATAGCAAAACGTAGAATAACCAATTATTTTTAAAACCGAACCGGTGATCAAACCAGGTTGAACCGTGAATCAGATATATATATATATATTCGTCGATTGTTCGATAACCGGATATAAATTACATACAGTACAACCGACGAACTACATTTGAGAAAGAAAAAAAAAAAAAACCAAGCATATTGAAATCGGTGATAAAAACAAATCGATCAGGCAAAAAAACTAAGAAACCGGCGAAGTAATTGAACCGTATTAAACCAGACTCTAATATTTTCTAAATTTAAACTAATGTTGTTATTTTTAGCCCATACTAATCCGGTTTTAGGAACATTGTTATTGTGTTGTGCACATATCAAAAGGAGCTTCTTCTTTTCCGGTTTTAAACCAATTGGTTAGCTCCGATTGTTGAGAAGACTAACCATTTGTTCGAGAACCGGATTATAAAATTGGTTCGCTCCTAACCATTTGTTCGACAACCGACAAGAAGGGAAGCCCGAAAAGCTTTAATCCGATCATGAGTAAGAAGAATAAAAAGAATTTTTGAAAAACAAAAAGAAAAAATTTAACCCTAAGCGTCGCATCCGAAAAACAAAGTCTCTCTCGCCTCTCACCATGTCCTCTTGTAAGATTCATCATTCGATTTTGCATCGATCCAGTCATCAAATTGTAATTCTGTTTTGTAAATCTTTTGATCTGATCTCGGTTTTGCAGCGAGCGATTCTGAAGAGTCGTCTTTGACAGGCCTTTTCTGGGACGTGAAGGATTACTCAATCCCTGATGACCTCGCCAGCGATCTTGGTTCGATATGTCAGCATATCAAATATGCTCTTGCAAAGGAAAATTATTGTGGCGAAAAAAAGATGATGTCTATTTCGGCTTATGTCGAAAGCGATAGTAAATTGCTCCCTGCCTTGTCTGAAACCCCTCTAGAAGGTTATTCTTTTACCTTGACTTCTTTTGTAACACTTGTCTTATCTCTAGAAGGTAATCTAATCTTCTGTTGATATAGTTCTTGGGGATGAAGATTCCCGAGTTAGGAGGATGGTCCTGATGTTCTTATATGGGCTGCGGACAATCCTGTGCACTATGGTGGACATTTGATTGTTGTATCGGAGGAGGCAAAACTCTCCGAAATTCTTTCCATTTTGAAGGCAAGAGGTTATCGTGTTCGAACTCTAACCACCGAATGGGTTTCGCGAATCCTATCGGATAGAAGAGAAGATATCAACCAAAGCGGAAGCAGCTTATCAGATCCTTGGAAAATTGTTGTTTCCAACCCTAAAGCCCCCCAAGACAACGATTGGGAAGAAGAATTACATCATAAGTTTCTCGAGTCGAGGTACAAAAATACAAGGAGGTACAAAAATACAAGGAGAAGCCTGAGCCCGGGCTCTAGCAAGAGACGGAGGAGGAGAAGCCAGAGCCCGGGCTCTAGCAAGAGGGGTGGGAGACGTGACAGACGGACTTGATGATTTCTTGATGGGTTGACTGCTATATGAACGTTCAGTTCTTAATACTCCTCTGTCAAAAATGTAGACTTTTTTGCAATTTTTGAATTGTATGTTTTATGAAATTAGTTGCTTTATCAAAATATTTCCATGTTAACCAATAAGCAAAATGTGATAATCCAACTTATGAACAAAGCTTTTAACCCAAACTCATACATTTATACACATTACATAAGAACAACGTACAAAACCAGAAAAATCGCCAAATTGTGACTTTAGCTTTTCATGTCTTTCACCTTGGCTTTGGTTGAGATGCAAATGGTATCAATGGCTGGATGAGTCTATGATGCGACGTGGCTTGAGATCAGTGTAGCATCTCAATCATTGATGGTGTTTGGTAATAAGCTTGGACAAAGCTTGAACCGTCCACTGATTCTCCTCTCAGTGTAGCTCTTTGCCACGAATGTGAACTAAGTCCAGAGAGAATGTAAGCTCTTCCCGATACCTCGTAGACATGCCTACTCGTCATTCTTTCTTGCATTTCCTTTAACTCTCTATCCAACGCAACAAAAAACCCGTCACTCGATTTCGTAGAAACCATCGCTGCTAAAACCTGTCTAAAACTCTGGATAACCGTAACCGCTGCATCTAAATCCTCTGCCCCTGCTAAACCTCTCGCCTTTACCCTTGCCTCCGCGGCTAAAAATCTGTTTCTTTGCCTGTCCACTTCAATAGACACACAATTTCTTCACCAAAGGTTTCTGGTCTTTGAATGTTAAGCACATGACTTTGTAGCGTCACGGTTTCCTTTGTTAAAAGATCTTTGTAAACACATCTCATTTTTAAAATCTGCGTCTCGTGTCCACCTCTCTGAATAGGGATATTGATAAAAAAAAGCAAGAAATCCCTCTCGTCATCAGCGTAAAGATCACCAATATCGACAAATCCTGACCGTCCATCACCACTAACACGGCTCGAGTAACTCCCAGCTTTTATCGAGCTAAGATGAACATCTGAACTCATACCATCGATCTCTAACCGTAACTCTTGCACTGCAACGCTTAAAAGTACACCAATGCACTGTGCAAGAGCGTCCTGGATCACAGATTCACTCTCAATGAAAGAGAAAGTTCCTCCAGAGGTTTCGGAAACAGAATGCATCAGTGAAGCATCATGATCTGATCCAAAACCAAAAGAATGAACCGGAAATATGAAACTTCTTGCTTTCGCTTTCACAACCGTGCATAGACAACGGAAGTAACAACTTGTAATTTGGATCAGGTTGGTTCATGGTATACGTGTCTCACCCATCCGACAAAAGAATAATACTAGCAACGGGGTTTTTATCTATCCGATCTTCCATCACCTTAACACCTTTCTTAAGCCCTTCCGCGATATTCGTCCCACCATTTGCAACCAATGAGTTTACGCCTTGAAGGGCTCGCTTCCTTCCAGCATCAGACATCTTAGTTAAGGGAATCGACGACGAGCAGTAGAAGAGAAAGCGATAACCGAAAGCCTATCATTTGACCCGAGATTCTGAATCACAAAACCCATCGCTCGTTTTAACAGAGCGAGCTTAGTACCTGCCATACTACCACTAATGTCAAGCACCGTGACAAGATCAATCGGAGCTCGAGGATACCGAGAAATCTGATTGTTCACGGAGTTTGCATTAGCTGCTTTGAGATGCACCAAAACAGCAAACTTCTCACATGACTCAGCTCGTGCCACAGAGGATACCTCAGGATATATTTTCAAGTCCAAAGCATTACTATAGCTCTCTCTTGCTAGGAAATCCAAGCTGCTGCTCTAACCGTTCATCATCATCAAACATAGACGGTTCAGGAGCAAGAACTCGTCCTTGATTCATAACTCGGCGAGGTGTAGCTGTATCGTTGTTATAAGGTCGAGTAAACGGATAAGCAAGATCAAAACTTGAGTGCTGCATTGGGATTTCTTTCCATTTTGCACGACACACCGGACAAACTTGGTTTCCGTGTTTCACATTTGAAGCAGTACAGTGAAAATGAAACGAATGCGAGCATTCCGCTGTGAAAATCGCGTGTCCTCCTCTTTCTTTCATCTTAGTCAAGCATATAGAACATGTCTGCTCATCAAACAAAGGTCAACCAATACGCAAAATGTGAGAACCCATTATAAAGATCACTAGAAAACGAAAGAGACAAAATTTCTGAACAAAGTACTCAACTTTACTGCTTTAAGTAACAAACTACCCCAAGTATAATCGAAATTAGCACTTCTAAGACAAAAATCAAATTCAAGATTCCATTTACACACACATCCAAAGTTAACTCTTATACACAAAACCAAGATTTAGGAGTAATGGGTATTGTAAAAATCAAACCTTTGAAGATTTAGAGCTGTTTTTGGGTAATTTGAGACCATGCGAGGAAGATGTTGGGGTCATAGGCCAATTAAGAGAAGAAACATCAGATAATCTCTCTGTGGAATTCAAAGCAGAATCTGGAGATTCATCTAGGGTTCTTGGGAGGTCAGTGCAGAGATTCAGACCCAAAGCAAGTTTCATTTTCCTCCATTTACTTCCCATTCTTTCGGATTGAGACGGTAGAGAGTCCAAAGGAGAGAACTTTGAAGTAGCCAATCAAAGAGAAATGTTTTTTTGGTAAGCAGAAGAAGAATCAGTGCTGGTGACGAGAGAGAGAGAGAGTGAAGAAGAAGGAGAAGAAGAGATTGAGGAAGGTTTTGAGATATGCGACTATTTTGACCTTTGTTTTGGGTCTTTGTTAATAATTCCACAAATGTAAAGTAGAAAAGAAAAGTGAAACTATAAAGTCAAATTTAATTAATGGTTCTGCTTTTTGTCATATGAATCATTTTGACCTTTGTTTTAAAATAAAACATTCTGAACATGTTTTCGGTCTTGTTGTTAACTTTTGTTTTCCTTCATCAAATGTTAACTATGAAACCAAAACCAAAAAACAAATATACCTTATCAGCAAATTTCAGTTGAACTTCTTGTTATAAAAAATATGCATATTTGAATATATATATATAGTTTCGAAGATATAAATAAATGTTGACCACAACACTATGTATTGTAATCAATATTGTTAGAAGAACAAAATTTATAGATACTTAATGTGAAAATTAACAATATAGTAATTATAAATAAATATAGGAAAACATTATTGTTACAATATATAAATCCCATTACATAAAAATATAAATCTTACCATTCGTATTTGGATACTTATTAAACCAATATAAATTAAAACATAGTGATGATTTTAGGCTCGAAACTCGATCCGTTTGAAGAGATGTGTATGAGAATCCTGATAACAAATGGTAACGGTGCTATCTTCTCAAATCCGAGTATTTCTCATTCCCTGTAATGAGCCTCGAGACGTCTTATTTTATTCTAAAAAATAAGCCGTTTGAACTCAAGACATTCTCTCTTAGCTGGATTTCTCGCCATGGTATGTAACACACTTTCGTACGCCTTACATGCTTTTCAGTACTTTTTTATCAACTAAGAGGGTTAGAACAAACGACACAAGAATATCCAATCAGTACATGAGAGTTTACCATGAACATATAAATCCAATAATCAAAATAGCATTGTACGAAACACGAATACACTGATCCAATAAATCATAAGTACTGTTTATAAATCTCAACATAATAATCCTTAATAAAATCATAATATATAGATCCATAACATTTGTGATACCTAGAAACATATGTTAGAATATTGATACATTTGTTAAAAACGACTGATGGTGATCACAACGTTGAGCATCCATCGTTAAAAACATTGGTATATTTAAACCGGTAGGTCTAAAATAAACAATCTCATTATTCGAAGAATCATGAGAACACTCAGACATTGTAACTATAGAGAATGGATATACTATAAGAGTTGAGAAAATGAGAAACTGATGATAATAGATGATAAACACTGGAATGGTATATATTTATAAAGAAGTCGTGACATTGTAAACAACGACATGACTATTAAAGGAACAATACGATATGACCATTCAATGCATACAAAATTCCCGAGATGCATGATTGATGCATGAATAAGTACCGAGATTGATAGTTCCAAAACAAAGTCGTTCTTTTTAAAAAAATGTAACAAACGGTCATATCCTTGTTTGATAAAGCACGTGATACAATCGAGTAACTTAAATAACTTTGAGAGTGAATTAATATTGTTATCAAGAGAGTGAGTATTAAAATATTGACATGATCTTTTAAAATTTTTAAAACAGGTATCAGTTTTAAATAAAAAAGTATAATTTCTTCTTTATTTTCGTTAATCATATATTTTGTATTCTAATTAAAAATAAAAAATATACATTCCGGTACATGAGATCTCTAATACCTTATCCTTTATTGTACTGGGAATGTAAAATCAGAGTCATCTATTTAAGAAGACACCATCTACAAAGGTCTCCCATAAGAACTTATACTTTAACAACTCACAAACTCAAAAACTGATTCTTCAATTTCTACTCTACATTAATGGATGCAAACACGTTACAAACGTTGCAAGAAGATTTTCTTAAAGAAGGTAGAGAATTCTCAAAGAAGACGGATAGATATGAACGCATTAATTCTGAAGAGTTTAATCTTCACTGGAAAAAATGATAAGTCTACACGAGGAGATGTATTCTGGTAAAAAAATTGATGAAGCGGGGAAAAGATAATTGTTAAATGATATCAAATGGAACGACACATGCCTCAAATCACACTATCTTAAACACTCGATAAGATGTGATATAATCAAGAGAGATGCAAAAGAGTTACTGGAGAAAGCCAAAATCATTGAAGAAACAATGGAGAAGATGAACACTGATAAAGAAGAAGTTAATTAGGGAACTTAGGTCTACCATCTTTAATATTGTAACAAGACCTTTAATCTTTTGATATGCATCAACTGACCATACACATCTACATATATAATACATATACGGAATTTATATTGAAAGATTTTCAATAACTAACCATATACTGACATATATCTATTCTCACCAAATAAGGTTTTTTTATCGAAATTATCCGAGGAAAGCTGTGTCGAGGATCCGAGGTACCTCCGAGGTAATGCATCAACGAAACCTTATATTTTCTAATGAGAGTATCTCATACAATTTTTATCTTATATTTTAGAGAACTTGGTCTATAACCATAATCATAATACATAAGAACGAAATTTTTAATTATCATGCAATTTCCTTCAACGACCAGAGAAGAATGATCTTGTAAAGAAATCGATTCAACGTCAGCTTGAAGTCTTGTACCCTACAAAAATAAAATAAAATATAAACTTACCAAGATATATTATGTATCCATGTATTCAAAACATATTAAGTATTAATACAACACGACACAAATCAAACTATCATCGAACCTTTTTGTCAACCAAAATCATTGCTACTGTTTTAGAACCAAAACTATCAACAATCTCCCATAACCTAATGATACGAACACAGAGGATATAACCTAATATCCCTTGTTGCATCTTCTTAAGAGTCAAGAAAGAAAGAACTTTAGAATTTGAATTTGACATGTTGAGAGATCATTCAAATTTGAAGATTGACCATGTAATATTTATATACACTACACAAACCTAAATACCTAAATATTCCAATTACCGACTTAGACATGACCCATTATATAAACCCACTAATAACATGTTAGCAATACTAAACCCATAATCAAGATTTTACTAATAAAAATAAAAGTAACAAAATACGTTCAATCAAATAAATACAATTTCCCAAAATTCAAATAAATAGTTTCATAAATTAAACTTTTAAGATTCTCAATAATCTATTAATTAATTAATTATAAAGATATTATATATATATATATATATAATAGAATATAGCAAACAAAAATATAATAAAAGGAAATATATATTGTGTAATAAAGTAAACTGTTTCACGGCAAAAAGAATCATCATTTCTGCTTATTTTCTCATGTAAAACTAAACTTCTTCCAGATTAATCTAAAAAAAAATCAAAACAGAAAAAATTTAAACACACAGAGTTCCCAAAATCTATTAATGGCTATTGAAACGAGACATACGGTTGCAGAACTGAATCGCCACATTGTTGGTTGGCAAATAAGAGTGAAGTGTCTGCGCAAATGGGTCGAGTATTCGCTCTATTCTGGTCTCTCAGTTGGCATGATCTTCTGTGACAAACATGTGAGTCTAAAAATACAACGTGATACTCATAAATTATTTATGGTCTTTATACTCTCTTATAGATGATTCGAACCTGATAGAATATTTACTCTAATTATTCACATAAATCCATATACAAAAAGTAATCGTGTTTCCTTATAAAATATGTTTATTTACACTTCCATAATCCATCGAAAAGAATTAGAGTCAGATTCAAAGATCTATATAACCTAGTGATAGTATTGTTTATTTCGGTAATTACCTACAATCATAAGGAACCAAAATACGTAAAAAAGATCCCATAAAAACCATAAATTTGAATATAAGATAGAATTTCAATAATAATAAAAATATTAACCATGGAAAATATAAGTAAAAACCCAAACGTAAATATAACGATTTAATGTATATTAAAAACCCCCATAAAAATAAAATCAAATATTTTGGAAAATTTCCTTGTAGACCACGTTAAGAGTCTTGGAGGTCGGTTGACCGGGATCATCGAGAGCTAATATCATTAAACCACCTCGGAAAGTAATTCTTGATACAGCAACATACAACTGACCATGAGTAAAAACCAGTTTTGGCAAGTATATTTTCACAGTGTTCAAAGTCTGGCCTTGGCTCTTATTAATTGTCATGGCGAAAGCAACGGAAACGGGTAATTGTCGACGCCTCATTCTGAATGGAAATTTAGTCTCTGGAGGAGTTATAAACATCTGAGGAATGAACACCTTATCACCCATGAAATCTTTACTTATCAGCTCAGCTTCTATAACATGAGGAGCCATTTGGGTAACGATCAATCTGGTACCATTACACAAACCATTCTTTGGATCAATGTTACGTAACAACATGATCGGAGCACCAACCTTTAACGTAAGCTCATGATTAGGTAGGTTAGTTAATTTGATGCTATTCAAAAACTCTTAAGTATACACTATATCGTCGGTCACTTTTGTATCCGACTTATCGATACTATCAGAACTCAAATAGCGATGAGAATCACCTAAAAATACAAGAGAAATATACACAAATTACTATCATATAATAACGATCAACAAATATGATATAAGACAGTAGAAACTTACCATCCAGTTGAGATAACATGAAGTCATTAATATCATTGACATCAATGTTTTTTGGACTTAATATAGCACGACCTTTAAAGAATTTGGGGTCACGCTCCTTGATGTACGACCCATACGTATACCGTAACATCTCTTCTAAAGGTTTGTCACACGATTTTATAAACAAATCCTCCGGAATATCGATCTCAACCTCATCCTCTTTTGAATTACCTAACTTTCTATCACCTATAGCCATGATCTAGTTTGTAAAATCGGCAATCTCCTGCTCCGAATGGCCTCGCAAAAGTCTCATATTTTGCATTAATTATAAAACCTTACAATGAGGCCATAAGTAAGACGACGTCAAAGCAACCATAATTGTCTCCTCTCTACCTCCGTCAACGACGATAGGTAAAATTTGTCTAAACTCTCCACCGAAAACAATGACTTTACCACCAAAAGGTTTATCATATTTGAGTATGTCTCGAAGAGTCCTATCCAAGGTCTCAAAACAATGCCTGCTCATCATTGGGGCCTCGTCCCAGATAATAAGACTTGCTTCTTTGACCAAATCAGCTATATGTGATCCAACTTTGAAAGCACACACAGTACTATCGTTCACCACAAGAGGAATTCCAAATCTCGAATGAGCAGTTCGATCACCTTGCAACAATAAAGTAGCTATCCCACTCGATGCAACATTAAGAACAATCCCACCGTCGATTCTAATAGCAGAATCCAGTAAACTCCATAAATACGTTTTACCAGTTCCACCAAACCCATAAAAGAAAAACGTCCCACCAGATTTGGTATTCACAGCGGTCAATATCTCATTATAAATTGCAGACTGCTCAGGTGTTATGGTAGATATTAACTGTGCATACTCAAGACGTATCTCATCAATATTATAACTCCGTTCCTTTGTGATCAGAGGGTTGCTATCTCATATAATGGAATCTTCATCCAATTTAGGCATATCGGTAAAATTTGATAAGGAACGCCCATGTTTTCGTAACATCTCATCAATCTTAAGCAACGTGAAATTTTTTAACTATTCCTCATTTAGTTTAAGACCTAAAACACAAACACATATTAACAATCAGCTACTAACACAAAAGAGACATGATGTCATTACAAACTATAAATTAGTTAATTATTACCTGGATTCTTTTCCAACCTTCTACGCTCATGCAAAATATCTTCCGATAAATACTCCCATGTAGCATTCCAAACATCGAGAGGCATCACAACACTATCAGAAATCAACATAACAATGAAAAGTTTACGTAAAAAGTAGCCAGAACCCCAGAAACTTGCTTCATTGATTGCCTCGATATACCCTGTATCATCATCAAGTAACCCTAAAGCATAACATGCCTCTTTAAACGTCTCATGCACAACTTCACCAACAGTCCTGGTAGCCTCACAAGATACAGGTCCCTCCACAACATTCAATAAAACCCATAGATAATACGCCTCACCGCATGAAGGCGGTACGTAAGTGATCCTACCAATAGAGAAGCCTCGCTCACGCAATTTCCATGATCGTGTTGTTGAATCCCACACAAATTTTGTTGGAAAATTTGAATATGTGAGAGTCTTAGCTTCTTCATATATAGCATCCGCTTCCATCCAAGCTATAAATTTAGAAGTTTCAATGGAAGGACGATTCACAACATCTTCAACAAGATCATCCTCATTGTAAATGACCAACTGTTGATTCGGTAGATGGAACGAAAGTTTGAAGCAATAAACGAGTAATTATATTTAGAATTAAATTATAATATACCTGCAACTAAAATACTTCTCAACCTCGTCATCTACGTTAATCTCTTTGACAGAACCATCCGGTGGAGGATCATTCACAATAGTAGCCTTTATGTAATCATGACCTTTAGTTATATACTTGAACAAATATTTGATAGAACGGATTTGATTACACCATTCAACGTTTATGTTAGCACAAAACCTGATCAACAATTTCTTATTGTAAGGGATCACAAATTCATTACAACATCTAATACCATTCTTCAAAACATATCTACCATCCTTACGCCGTTTGTAGATTGGGAAACCATCATCATCAATCTTAGTAGTTGCAGTGTATTCCTTTGAAAAGAACTTACTGCATTTACCATCCACCATACATACACTGTGCTTGTTAATATTACTACAAGGACCATGCATCAATATATCACCTATTGTCTCATACAAAAATGGCTGAAGATCCTTGTCTAGAAGCTCGGGTGATATGTGTTTATCAATATCGACACCGGTGGGCAATTTTGCATCTAGATGCAAAAAGATAACCATATGTGCATGGGGTAGTCCACTCTTCTGAAACTCGATAATGTACATGGCTGATAATAAATAAGAGGTTAATAAAAATATATCATAATCATATTACATAATAAAGTTGACAATATATTAAAATTACAAAATTACCAGAATTAATTTTGCCGAAAACATCACCATCTGTAATAGTCTTTATTAGACTATCGAGCTTCATCTTGAATACCCTACTACATACATCCGGCCGATCCTCAATCTTCATATTATGATTTGCTATGTATCGGATGATCTCAGGCCACTTCGGATTACAAGTGATTGTTATGAAGAAATCAGGATAACCATAGTACTTGCAAGTGCTCATAGCATCCAAATAATGCTGCTCATATAACGCTTCCCGCCAATGAAAGAGGATGGTATATTGATCCGTTTACCCGTGTCAGCCAAATTAGCATCTGTGTTTTGGGCATGCTTGGTAATTTGTTCATAACTTTCGGAATGTAACTTCTTCTGATTATACCAGACATAACGAAGCCTATTTGATTCAATAATTGTTAAAACATCCACAAGAAATTGTTGGTAAAGCCTTCCAGACATGAGAACTATTGATTCCATGTACCTCTGATGTATACGGAAAGCAAAAAATTCACGCATGGTTATCTTTGTTTTCTTCCTACTAGCAAGATCTATAAATCCTATATCGATACCCAATCGAAAACTATATTTGATGTATGGAAATAGTAATGGATACTGTAACGAGATATAAGCAGGATGTAATTCATCTACTCGGTAGAATTTTCTGGTACGTGCCTCGACAACGATATCACGTGGATTCCTAGCCATTTCAAAATCACCGGGAATCAGAGCAGCAACGTCATTCTCAGTTGGGAGATTATGGGTACGACCATCAGTATTCCTACCACTGGAGAGTACCAAACGGACCCCCTCAGCAATACCGGTAGCACTAAATAGTATCATATGGAAGGTCTGACGTACGAGTTGCTAAAAGGAAGAGCAGTGTAGTCAGAAATTGTTAAGGTATCTAGACTAAGCAAATCACCTATACAATCATAGAATTATTATTGAAATACACTATCCAAAACACAAAAATCTTTATAAAAGTAAAAGATCAATGATTTAACAATGTTGTTGGAGGAAGACATGCTTTCCTAACCTAGCATATATGATTATTGCTTTATAACAAATCAATAGGACAGAACAATTTATCAAAGAAAGAAACCGCATATATACATATTATATTTAAGATTACACACAAAAGACGGTAATTTTGGTATTATTTTAAAGTAAAAATTTCAAAATTATTAAAAACAGTTAATTTACATCAAACCATTGTAAATAGAAATTTCATCATGATAAATACCATCTTAGAATATTCTAGATCATGGTGAATGTTAAACCC